>PVIH01014366.1:0-54085 GCA_004025045.1 Sigmodon hispidus | reverse complement strand
GGTTTGTGTGTCTCCTGTCACCTCTCTGGTCAGGGTTTGATTCTGTCTTTCAGAGACCCCTGCAGTTGTTGGTTCGCTCAGTTCGAGGTCGTAGTGGGGAGCCTTGCAGATTCCCTCAGCAGCAGGAGCTGTGGGTGTGGCCAGGTGCAGAATTCAGCTGCCCCTGCTCCAGAGTGTGCTGGGACACCGCAGAGAGCACTGGTCCCGGTGGCGGAACCAGAAGCAATGTGAGCTCAACTCTCCCTCCCAGGCCAGGATACAGGCGCTGAGGCCTGCGGAACCCTCCTCACCTCTGGTCAGGGTTCGAATCCGCCCCTCAGAGACCCCTGCAGTTGGTTTGCTCAGTTCACTCAGTTCGGGGTCTCAGTAGGGATCCTTGCAGATTCCCTCAGCAGCAGGAGCTGTGGGTGTGGCCAGGTCTCTATATGACTTTTCAAAGGCGTATATTGTTAGTTATCTCTCCCTTTCCTCCCATTTCTCTTCTCCCATTTAGTCTCTTATTCTCTTCTCCCTTTTACCTATTGATAACACTATATATGTTTTCTCCTTCCTTGGGAGATCTCCTTCTCCTCCCTAGTCCTGTACTAGTTACCTAGCCTCTGTGGCTATTCAGATTGAAACACCCACATTTAAAGCTCAGGAGCTGAAAACCCCAAATAAGAGAGAACACATGTTTGTTCTTTGGGATCCAAATCACTCAGGGTAAATATATCTAACTCTATTCATTTACCTGAATATTCCATAAATTCAATTATTACAACAGCTCACTAATATTTCACTGTTTAAACATATCACATCTTTAAAGTCAATGGAAATGCAGAACATTTCTGATTTTTAGGTATTATGAAAAGAGCAATGAGAACACAGATGAGTAACTATAATTCTACAGATGGGTATCAAACAAAAGATGTCAGGGCTAGAACAATGTTTTACTCTTTGAGTCACCTCTCTTCAGCCCTATAACTTCTTTTAAATTCTGGAAGGTTTACATACTCTGTTATCGTTTAAAATTCATAAACTATATGACTATGGACAGGGATTAAAATTCAAGTGCCTTTTATTTTTTCCTTTTGTTTTTTAAACACTAAGTTTAAGAATAATCACCTGGGGTAAGGTAAAATATAAAAGTAAAATTAAATGTGACTTATCAGTTTTCTTAGGACAAAAATGTAGTAGGCAGACAGCTAATACTGTACTCAAAATTTATGGAAATGATGGGCACATTCTGAATAATTTTTTGCTTTGAAATTTCATGTGCTTTGATGAATGATTAAAACTCATAAAGAGAGGCCACAGTTTATAGATATGGAAAGCAATCGATATGTAAAATTTCTTCAAAAATCTTTTCAGCTTACATGTCACAATATAGAGAAGACTTTTGGTTAGCCTCTGGAATCTGTGGACAACTATTACATGAGAGCCAATAAGAAGGCAGTATCTTTGACCCTCCCATTTCTAAGAAATACATTTTGCTGTTACTTAATGAGAACATTGTGGCATACCCTGATATGTAAAAGAGAGTATATTTTGTTGACACTTGAAATGGGGTTTTTAAAATTTTTACTAAGAATACTAAACTGTGCTATATTATCTCCAGATTTCCGACTTCACAAGAACAGTGAGATTAGATATAAGAGAGGTAACTTGATGTTCACATGAAAAACAAAATATAAAGATTTCTCACAATGCTTTTAAAAAGTTTAGTAACTCAGATAGGTAATAGATCAATGAATTATCCTGAGATATTCATGCACAGTTCTTGAGTATAAAGCAACTAAGACTGTTTATCTTCTAGTGCAATTCAGATAGGAAGGCATACAGCTGCCTGTAATTTCAGCTCTGTGGAATGTGATTACTTCTTCCAGCTTCAAGTAACTGCAGTCATGTGCATACACAACATACATATACAATATTTAAAATTAAAAGAAAATTAAAAATACTTCTAAATACATTGTAATTTTATTAAGGGTAGGAATTTTTATTTTGCTTTAAATTTGTCATCAGAATTCATCTAATGTTTAGGTAAAAATAATTCATAAATTTTCTCCAATGTTTAGGACTGACTGAATCTAGAACTTCCTGGATGCTCAACAATGTCATATATTTCTATTGACAAAATTAAGAAATAATGTAAGCCAATATATATGATTTTGTAAAGAATTTTGATAACTATAGAAACAAGAACAATTATATTTGCAGGTATACGAATAAACAGCAAGAATAGGCTTACTACTTTTATCATATATTTGGTATGTGTAGTTGTAAGTGAAATATAATGAAGTTGAACATGTGAAAAAGCTAGTACCATAAATTACTAAGCAATCAATATACTCACTTTATCACATAAGAAGTTATGAACAGTGCAATAATTATCCCTTTCACTTTAAAAATTGCATATATAAACATCTCTATTTCCTAAAAGCCTTTATTTACTAGCTAAAAATTCAAACAATTAAAAGTGAGAAGGAATACACTCAGACTTGCACCCATAAAAAAAGGTTAACTAAAAAAACACTACTACTGAAAATCTGATATTTTAGTGAGGTATGTGTGAACATGTCAGGCTTTACAAGCTAATATTATACAGCAACAAAATTTAATACAATTTGAGATTTCCTACAAAGAACAATCACATCAGGGAGCATAAGGACAATTGTGCTTCTTTACTGAGTTCTGGCTAGGGCATTGAGACTAGGTTACACAGAGCATTGTGGTGATGTTTATACTGAGAGTAAGGGGGAAAATATAGATGGCTGCGCTGTTAGAGGAATTGAGACATTTGGGGACAATAAGAAAAATAACTTATAAAATCTAATTGACCCAAATCATCCAGTGATAACATTTTCTTCAGTGCCACGGACTGTATAGTCACTGAGGACACTGAAGACATTACCAGAGCAGTGTTTCCCAAGGTACCCCTGAAAACAATTACTTTAGCAATCTGAATGTACTCTGGAAAGCAATTTAATCGTACAAGTTTTATCCTTAGTTATTACTCTTTTCACTTCCCAGTCTTCATTCTGTTAGTTAAGATTTTTTTACTGTCGTGGGCTTTCTACTTTCTTCACCTTAAGAACTGTAAGCTGCTTTGTTATCTATGCATTTCTAAGTTTTATTGTAGTATCTGTTCTTATCAAAACAATGAAGTATATATATATTACTTTATACATACAAATTTTAGGATAATGAATACATTTATAATTAGTGGAGTACTAAATTTGCTAACTTGATTCATGGTAGCAAAATATAAACAAAGTTAACGATAAAATATTATATTTTATAGATTTACTTACATTTTAGAGAAATCAAGAGCCTGATTACCAAGAAATATAAAAAAACACGACTTCTTAATTTTTTTGTCATTCAGAATTCTTTATACCTGTATTAAGTTACCAAGTAATTTGAATGCTCTTGGCTTCATTTTCACAGCCATATGTTTCTGACAGCAGTGTTTATTCAGGACTTGGATTTCATTCTGTTTATCATATTTTTGTATCAAACAATTTAATTAAAATAACTAAAAGTCAAATGGTCTTATGAGGATAAAATACTTTAAAATTTATTTTAAACTTTCTAGTATTTGCTTTATGTTGTTATATATAATTAGTGGTAGCTTTTTTTTTGTATCAGTTATGGATCTTGAATGGTACCTTCATGAGTAAGGTATGGCTAGTTTGTAGTCTGGTGAAGATTCTTTGAGTTTCTATGTGATGGATTCTCTGCACTACATTCTATTGACAGGGCAGTGTATACTTCCTGTGGATGCTCTGCATGGTCCTTCCTCCTCCTCCTGACCTCTTTAACAACTCTACTCTTTGAAAACAAAAAAGAATGGTTAAAAGAACTGGCCTTCCTTTGGTCTTTTAGAACCAGAAGTTATCACCTTTGTGTCTGTAGTCACTGATGTCAAAGAAGTGTGAGTAATTGAATGACAGTATTTCAAGACCAGAAATATTTGCCTTCCACAGTGGACGAAATGCTTACTCTCAAGTCCTTTTCCTGAACAAATGTGTTTCTTCTCAACAAGCAAGAAAAAGCTTTTAAAATGGCATTTATATGTAATAACTTGTATTTTTAGGTCCATTCATCTTTGTCAAAAGTAGAATGACAGTATAGTTTGAACATTTCATGAAATATGAATGTGGTATTTAGAGTAGTGTAAGACTTGATAAATACAGAAGATTAAGTTTTTGAACAGTGATGTTCTACTAGTTTATAAACCATACCTTATCATTTCTGACTGAATCTATAGCTAAGTGTTGTAGCCAGTTGCAAACATATAGATTGTTTCATTTTTACATATAATTATTAATAGTTATAGTATGTCAAGTTTAGTTTTTTGATGAGGTTCTTATTTAAATTTATGTTTTACTCACTATAGAAGGTAACTTACATTTTAATTTTATATTTACTTTCCTAATCATGTCAAAATTTTAGGTATGGTAGTCCAATTCATTCACAAAATCACATAGATTATTGGTACTTCTCTTTGCTTTTGTTCAGTAGTAGAAGGTAAGTACCTATTTCTGAAGAAAATTGATGCTTAGGGCTCAGGACTAAAATGACATGAGCTGATTTGGGCTGAAGTCTGACAGCTATTATTGATTTTCAACTTGACTTTATCTGGAATGAACCAAACTCGAGGGAGAGAGGGCACACCTGTGGGAGATTTTATGCTTGGGTTGAAATGTGTAAATCTACTTCTAATCCTGACCTTTGAGGTAGGGAGACACAAGTTTTTGGTCATTATCTTGGAGCAAGAAGATACATCTTTAATCTGGGCCATACCTTCTGATGGAAGTCCATGTAAGGACATAGATGGAAGCGTTTGCTCTTTGTTGGTTTGCCCTTGCTTTGCTAGCACATCTATTTCTCCAATGGCACTTGGGCCTATTTTATTCTATTCTATTCTATTTCTTTTGGAATTGTAACATATACTGAAGAGAGAGAGAGAGAGAGAGAGAGAGAGAGAGAGAGAGAGAGAGAGAGAGAGAGATTCCATTCATATACACATGCAGAGATATGTGGACTTTCTTCATGTGCTGCTATGGACTTCAATGTTTTTAGTTTTCCCTTGTAATAGTTAATTTATTGTTGCTGTGACCAAATATATGACAAAGAACTTTAAGGGATAAAGTGTTTATTTTCCCTAACAATTCAAAAGTATATTGTCAACAATGGTTAAAAAAATATCATTGATCATGAAGTTGCTGGTCACTTTGTGTCTGTAGTCATAATCAGAGTAGTGATATTTTCACTCTTAAGGCTTCTAGAAACTTTCTCATTGATGTCAGCAACTGAAGAAAGTATGTTTACCTGCTTGAAGTATATTATTCTCTACCATATCATTGTTCCATCAAATGTGGATACCAAATGTCATATGTGACTATATTAAAGTAAATTATAAAAGGCTTTGGTGTTTAAAAATCCTAAGTGTGTGTGTGTATGTGTGTGTGTGTGTGTGTGTGTGTGTGTGTTCAGTGGGGCGAACCCTATAAGACCTGGATCTGATCAATAAATGATAATAGAGTCTACTTGGCTTGTGGGATAACCATGACCTCAAATGACAAATGGCTACCCAAAGACAGAAGGTCACAGCATAGCAAATAACTTGGTAACAAGAAGGTTAGATATCTTGGTCTCAAGAAGTATATAAAACATTTGTATTATTTAGGCTATACAGTGCAGAGTAGTTTGCTATAGCAGTCTCAGGATAGTGCAGCAGGTTGTTCCTTATAAAGTACTCTCTTTGATAACATATTCACTATGCAGAATCCAATAAAGTACCAGAACCCAGTTTTATCTCATATGACTTGCATCTCTTGCTCCTAAGATCTTGATAAATTCATTGTCTCACTGCTTAAGAATACTTCCCTTTCTATTTAGATTGTCTTGATCAACTATATTAAGTAGCCCTCACATGATAAGCACTCAGCATTTATCTGAGCAATAGTTACTCTGCATTGAATAAGCAACATCCAGTACTGCTTTGTTGGATGCTTTTATCTTAGAGCATTTGCAAATATTATTGCCATCAGATTTTATTCAAATACATATGTAGGGCTCTGAAAGTATATGAGAAGAATTTTCTACTGTGTTTCCTAATAACTACAATAGTATTTTTTTTAAATTTCACAGAAATCAGAGATGAGAAGAACAAAAATGGATGACTTCACAAATCACATTCAGTCCTGGTATAGTGAAGGACTGTTTACATATATAGATGTGGAAACAGCTTTTCTGGGATATTTTAAGGCATGGAGATTTACCAGAGAATCTTTAATTGATTAAAAACTGATATGGAGTATCATAATCCCATCAGACAAAAGAAATCTGCCATGCATTTTTTCAGAACCTTGGTTTTTGTTACTTTAAAGATCCTGCTTCAGGAAAAGTCAGATATCAGCTAGAATGAAAAAGGTATCCATTTACTTACAAATGGATTGAAATGGGGCTAAGAACTTACTAACTGCACATTCCATAAATTGTTTGTGTGTGTGAGTGAGTGTGTGTGTGTGTGTGTGTGTGTGTGTGTGTGTGTGTGTGTGTGTGAGAGCTTTTTCAGGTATAGAGAGTTTTATGTGATGTGATCTGGTAAGGAATAACAGTTCCCATAGCTGGGAAGGTGATTTGAGAACATCCACAAAATATTCAATGGTCTCTTTCCCTGAAAGATTTAGGATAACAAAATACAGGGGCCAGAGTATAATTTTAAAATTGTTTTTGAGCTCTATGTTTCCTTTCCTCACATCCATGCTAACATATGTCATTTTTATTTTCAATTTATTCATTCTGACTTCCATTGATGACATAGATTTTCATGACAAAAACAGATCAGAGGAATTTATTATTATTAAGAAAGATCTATTTGGGTTATTAGAAAAATAGTTAAAATAAGAATAAAGGATTAATATATTCAAGAAGTTACAGGAAGCTTATAATATGAAGACAGATACTCAAAAGTGATCTGAGAAAACTACAAAAATCAACATAATGAAGAAAAAAAAGTAGAAGTGTCCACAATATCATAAATATATTTGAACAATAGAACTTCTGGAGATTTAACCATTTTAGATTACATGTTTTAACACATATTTAAAATAATAAAATAGAATGGTACTTTCATAAATTTAGTACATTGATTGACACACAGATTAGAAATTAGGATACAAAATAAATCTTTATTCTTTTTAATATCCTTTGTAGTGCTTTCTTAGGAGCAATAAAATAATCTGTAACATGGAACTATTTTATTTTGTTTTATTTTAATGGATATCTTTGATAGGTGTTATAGCTTGGATTAATAGTTGTGGGCTTTCTAATCATGTGCTACATCTTTCCAGACATTCTAAAGTTTAAATATTTATTTTAAATATTCAGGTATTATTCCAATATACCTGTCTGCTTTTTTAATTTAATTTTTACATTTTAAGTGTAAAAATGCAGAGCTCTTGTAAAATTCTCTCTTAATTAGGATTTCTAGTGCTGTGAAGAGACACAAGACCACATTAACTCAAAAAGAAAAACATTTATTAGAGATTAGCTTACAATTTTCAATATTTAGTACATTATTGTCATGTAAGCAGATATGGTGTTGAAGTTCTGTGTCTGGACATAGAATAAGCAGAAAGAAATGGACACAATGGGTGTGACTTGAGCATATAAGAACTGTAAGCCTACCCCCACATGACACACTTTTTCCAACAAGATCACATCTACGCTAACATAGTCACATATAATAATACTTCTAGTTCATATGAGCCATGTCTTCAAATACATTACTCAGTGTGGGGTATCATATTCAAACTACCATAAATGCTGTTTATTGATTATGATAATAATATTATAGTCTTGTAAGAAAGTGTTCCTATTTGTAAGCAATACACATATTTTCCCCCCGACCAGCAGGGTCTTCAGCATGGATCTAGACCTGGGAAGGAAGCAAATGGAAGGCAGGAACACAAAGGAACAGAAGGACAAAACAAATCTCTCTCTCTTCAAGTCCTCCAAAGCTTTATTATTACAGTCAATATTTGTACAGAATCTCTGCCATGCAGGTAGCTGGGAGGAAAGGGGTGGGATGTTCAAAAGAATGTAAGGGAAAGTAACAGACAGGGTAGAATTGATATGGAAATCTATCTGTTATCAGTTGAGGGTCTGGGGAAGGTTACCTTGCTGACCTGAGGTCAAGGAGAAAGCCTGAAGTCATGGTTTAGTTTAACAATAAGGATGTGTGGTCTCTGGTATTTGGCTATCTAGAGTATAGGCTGCAGCCTAGCTGTAGAGGCGAACATAAAATATGGCTAGGTTGACTTTGGCTCCCAACAAATATTTGAATCATACAAGAGTGCAGCTTGGTATATTAATGATTCAAAAAGCAATGCATTTTTGTTACATAATTTTTCAATCTTTTAAAATTATTTGAAATATAAACATATAAGAAAAATATATTTTACTTTACTGATATATTAGGTCTTTCTGTATGATGTGAATATATGTTTTTGGTTAATAAAGTACTGTTTTGGCCTATGGCAAGACATTTTAGAGGCATGCTGGAAATCCAAGCATAGATAAAGGGGAAGGGCAGCAGAGCCACGAAGAGAAGCTGCAAGGAAACAAGAAGAAACACAGATTAATGAAAATGAGTTGAGTTGAAAGACATGAATGATAACCCAATAGCCTGTGGTTAATATTAATCTTTGTGTGATTATTTGGGGCTAAGTGGCTACAAAACTGCAGTTATGGACCTCTGGCCAGACAGGCCAGAAACTTTTGGCTACATTTTATTATTGAATTCATTTATATTTAAAATGCTATGATTTTCATGAATTTACTTTGGTGTTCTGTCAAGAAAATGATGTACATCACATTTGGATTGGAAGAAAAAGCACTCAAATATCAAAGTAGAAGAAGGAAAATATGTGAGATAGTTGGTTAAGCCCAATTTCCATCTTTTTAGTCTTTATTTCTTATTTGTGAATGAAGCTTTGATAATCCAGATGGTATGATATATAAAATTATATCTGCTTTCCTCACCTCAACATCAAGACTGGGTCAGGTGTTCCTCTGGCACGAGATAAAGAGATGGGGAGAAGAGAGAGTGAATGGGAGGGGTGGGAGGGGGAAGGGAGTTTAAACAAGGGTATACATGGATAACAAATGAGACTTTGTTGATAAAAAAAAAACACATACACACACTGAAATGAATCACACACAAAGTACACATATCTCAGTAAGCTTCTGTATAGTTAAAACACCCTATTCTGAAGCTGTGAGGTTTCATATAGGATCTTACACATTCACTGTTGAATATAATTTATGCACTTATCCACTACACACACATAGACATACAATCTAAGATCAAGATGAAATTAGAATTAGCCGTGTAATCTCACTCAGGACTCAAGTGTCACCTATCTGAATTTAGTCCTTTCTTATTTTCAGTATTGAAAATTAAATTTAATTTAAAAAAATAAAATAAAATTATATTATCTATAGAAATATGTTGTAAGCATAAGTAAGAGTTAACTGATCAGAAAGAGATATTACAAGGTAAGAAAAAAGTAATGTGACTTGCAAGAAAATTTTATTTCTTTCTTATATCAGCAATAGTCATTGCTGTCAAAAAGCAAAATTTTAGAAAAATATAAATTGTTTACCAGAAATTAACTTCCATTAAATATTTAAGATATTTGTATATTCTGTAATTTCTGCTGAAAGCCTGAACTTTATACATTAAAATATATAGATTTGTATTTAATGGGATTTTTATATTATACTTAATTTTAAATATCTGCCCTTTAATCATAAAGTAAGTTTTGAAGTATAACTTAAGTTTACACTAAATTCATTAATGAAATATTTATTTCTGAGTGGTTATACAATATTTGATAGTATTTCTAGAAATATATGTATAAAAAGCACATGCTTTGAGTAACCAAATTTAATTAATATTTTCTCTTTTGAATTAATTTTTAACAATTTATCTAGGTAGTTATTAATTTATTAGTAACTGCTAAAGTAAATATTTCTAAACTAAAGAAATAACCATAAATGATATTCTTTCCGGTTAAAAATACAAATTGTATTATTTATAACAAGTCAAGTGAATAGTATAGATGAAGACGTTATAAATTACCATTCTTGATTTTCAAATAGAAATAAGTCATTTTAGAAGACAATATTCATTTAGAGTATGTGTGTTTCAATTTGTTTCCTTTCTCTTTTTCTATGTAACTTTTATTTAGTATATTGAATTCTGACTATATCTGTTTAAAATTTTACAGGAGCAATTAATTTTAATAAGTATAAATAGAAGCAGATCTAATAGTTTCAAAACTACTTTACTTGTCTCTCTTTTTGGATCAAACAACTTTTTGTTGAACAGAAAATTATTTTGAGATTTTATTAATTATTACTGACGAGTTTTATCTTCAACTTTTAGGAGGCAAAGAAGAAACTCTCATTTCTTGAGCTTTTCTGGTTATTGCTACTCTTTCCTCCTACTAATTATCATTGCTTGGCAGAGATGAATTCTGATAAAATGTTCGTGAACTCAAGATTTTTCTTAATAATGATATTGCAAGATTTGGTGAGACACTGATTTAAAAAAATATTAATGAGGGAAAGAAATGTAATTCCTATCATAAAACAAGTTAAAATAGATGACTTTATAAGGGGTATGTGTTGCTAATTGAATTTGCAATTTCATAGTGCATGCTATAGTTGATATGTCTTTTCTTTAAATCTAGAGTAAATACTGTAGTTAATATGATGAAAATTTTAAAATGTGACAATGTATATACCAGTCACTATCAGAGAAAAAGGGAGACCCAGCCCTGAAAGTATGAAGCTACTTATGACCAGTGCTTAGAATTTCTTCTCAAAGCTTTAGAAATCTGAATGGCTTTTAATAAATATCTTAATGCTAGGAAATTTGGCAGAATATTTTATCACCAGGAATAAATTTTTCATTAATCAGAATTGGATTGCAACTATTACAATTAAACGATTGTATCCAAATTGAGGGTTTAATTACTACCTCCAGAGACAGCTTTCACTTTACTTTCTCTTTCCAACTATCCCCAAATAAAGATGGCATCAGACTTACTAGAGGAAATCCCATAAAACTCATTTAATTTGCTTTCATCCATTTTAAGACTCTATTCCTATGAAAAAGAATTACTTTGTTGATAAGGAAACCATCCAGCAATGTGATATTTAGTCTCCTTTAACTGCTGATTCTAGCTGGGCTTCAACAAAATATTGTTTTCAGTTATTATATTTATTTTCATGGTTCTCTTATAGTCTAGGCTCCATGGTTGAGTTAGAATGTTAAAAGGATGAAATGGTCAGGGAACTCTTAAAATCTTATTAATTCTGTAATACTCCTGAAAGCTTACCAAAGGTTTTTGTTCCCTAAAGCCACTGCTTTGAGTAAATCAGATGGGATTACTTTGTGACTGCTGAAAAGAGACAAGACTTTCTCTGTGTTGTTATTATAAAATAATATAAGTGGACCAAAATCATGCATTCTGCAAGTTTATTTTATTTGAGAAGTATTGAGATATATACATATTTCCATATATGTGCATATAAATCTATATACAAAGATTCTGAGAAATAAAATAAGAAATCAAGAGCAAATATTATAAGTAAGCTAATAAAGAAAAAATTGTATAGAATAAATATTCTAAATTCACTTGAGTGTACAATAAACTGTTTTATCATACACTTATGATATTTATGATATGGTACTAATGATAAAATATTCAGGCAAAGTTAGTAATTAATTTCATATTATGGTGCTTTTATTTACTTATGACTGATGAGCACAACTTAGTTATTTATCACTGTAAGCTTAGCAATACCTAAAATAATTGTTTATGAAAATTCCACATGATATTTTAGAACTAAATCCAGGATTACTATTAATTGAATTGCAAATTATGTAGGAATGACAGTGGTTATTCAGATAAATATTGTCCTATATGTCTCTGTTAATACTTCATAATTAAAATTCTTCTATTTCTTTGATATTAAATTTACATTATGCTTATGCATTTTATGAGGGCCATTGTCCATGGCAAAACAAAACTGTTGCCAAATTAAGTCCTGATTATTGAAAGAATATAAGCTTTTTCTACAAAAGTAATATGACTTGCACTTCTTATGGTATTAATAAATTATTTCATTTATTTGCATAGTTAAGTCATATTTATTAATGAAAAATTATGTCTAATTATGTTATTTTAATTGCTTCATTTGTTTTTTGTTATTAGTACAATTACATCATTTTTCCGATTTCTTTCCTCCTTCTAAACTGTCCTATGTGTTGTGTTCTTTCTTGTTCTGTATGGCTCTCAGTGGTAATTATAGCACTTAGTGGATAAGGAGATAAACAAAATAATTTATCTAAGGCATGAACAAGTACCACACATATTAGTGTTAAATAATCTGTAGTTGAAGCAATAATATGTAGGGGGCTTATAATATATTATTTTAATATGTTATTATAATAATATATAAGCTTCCACTCTTGTTTGGAGTACAAACTTGTACAGTCACTTTGGAAATCAATATGGCAGTTTCTCAGAAAATTGGAAATCAATCTACCTTAAGATCCAGCTATACCACGCTTGGGCATATACTCAAAGAATGCTCTCTCATACCAAAAAGACACTTACTCAACTATGTTCATTGCAGCTTTATTCATAATATCCAGAAACTAAAAAACAACCTTGATCAAATCAGCCAACCAAAGAATGGATAAAACAATTGTGGTACATTTACCCAATGGAGTATTACTAAGCTGGGAAGAAAAAAAACATATCAAACAAAAACCAAAAAAACCAATGCATTATGAATTTTGCAGGAAAATGAATGGAACTTGAAAAAATTATCTGATTGTGGCTACACATACCCAGAAAGACAAACACGGTTTCACTTATAAGTGAATATTAGCCATGAAATGTTTCTCAGATTATGAAAGGCTAGGTAACAAGGAGGGCTCAAGAGAGGAACATATAAACATCCCTGGGAAGGGAAAATCAAATAGACATCATGTGTGTAGGACTGGGTGGCATGTGACATATATAGGAAGGATCAGATGTGTGGAGGATAGGTGAGAAAGTACTGGGACAGACACCTGGAATTGGAGTTATCTCAGGGAAGAGCTAGAAACCTATCACAATGGAAATTTGCAGCAAATTACAAAACCAACTCTATCAAAGAATCCTAGCAAAGGAGAATAAGGTGCATGAACCTGCTATCTCCTGGAAATAGACAAGGTTTCCATTGTAGGGACTGGGGTATAAATAATCACATAACCTCAGCTTATAATTTGTCAGACCTACAGGATATGCTAGGTTTTTGTCAGCACAGAAGTTGTGGGAGTATCCAGTTAATAACAGTTCCATCCTGAAACTCATACTATGAGAAGAGACCATATTCCTGACAATGGCTGAAGGGCCAGAACTCAGAGGCTGGATAGCTCAGAGACCTGGGTTAGAAACAAGTAGAAGGAGAAAAAAAATCAATGAAATAATATTTAATGATATTATGCTTTTTTTGTAGGTCGATGTTTTGCCCAATCGTCATCACAGAGGCTTTGCCCAGCAACTGACAGAAACAGATGCAGAGAACCACTGTCAAGCATTAGGCTATTGACAGAAATTCTACTTAAAAGTGAGAGGTCGGGCCCTTGGGACCACCTGCCCTTGCTGGGAAGAAAATAAAGAAATGGGGAGAAGAGAGGGTGACTGGGAGGGGCGGAGGTGGGGAAGGGAGTTTGAACAAGGGGATACATGGATAAAAAAAATGAGACTTTATTCATAAGAAGAAAAAAGAGAGAGGTAGGATCATAGGAAAAAGAAGGGTTAAGGACACCATCAGAAAACCCTGGTGTCATAGAAGCCCAGAGAGACTGACTGACAACCAGGGAACCTGCATTGGCCACTTCAAATATGTTACAGTTATGTAAGTTGGTCTTCTTGTGGAACTCCAGACATCAGTGGGACCAGAGGCTGTCTCTGACTTTTTGCTATATTATATTCATAATGAGTTGCCTTGTTTAGCATTCAACTTGATATGTTATGTTGTTTGTTACCCATGAAAGACCTGCTATCTTCTGTATAGAAACTAAAGGGCAGTACATTGAGGTGGATGGCAGGGAGATGGACAGGGAGGGACTTGGAGGGTAAGAAGGGAAATCAACAGTTGCTATAAAAAAGAATGATTATAAAATATACATTTAAAAATATTCACACACAAAGAAAGAATTTATCCTCATGAATACAACACAGCAATATTAGTGTGAAAGCATTAAGCATTGATGTCAATAACATATCAAATAATATATCAAGTGCACAAATAAAGGAATCAGTTCTTACTAGACCCTGGAAAATTAAAAATTAAAGTGGTATGCTCATAGTGTATATACAGGCACATCACGGAAGGGTAATGTAATGGCTTGCAACATCTTGCCTCCCTCAGCCCCTCTTGTTATCTGTCTTGATCTGTATCTTTCTTTGAGATACAGATACCTCACTGCACATGATAGTCTTTAACTTACTATATAGCCCCAGTTGATGTTCAAATCATGGTCTTCTGCTTTAACCTCCTGGGGGCTTCATTACTGATACACATCACTAAATCTGGAGTTTTCCATTTTACAGTTAAGTGACAAGCTAAACTCATTCTCTGAATATGAATCTGCAGCATGACATCCTAAAAACAAGTGGAAGGGGGGCATTTTGAAAGTATTATTTGGAAAGGTATACAGTAAAAGATCTGGAGTTAAGTAACATAACTTATGATCCCTAAATCCACTTGAGGGTTAACATAATGCACATGCATGAAATATTGCTTTTTAGCTTAGATAGATATATTTTAATATTTCATTTAGGACAAAAAATGTTTTGGGAAAATAAAATATTTAATATTTTATTTTGTTACATACATTGTGATCAGAATATTTAATCAATAATCTATGATAATTCTATTATATACTTTTAGCAAATATTAAGGTAAATATAGATTTGGCAGAAAGAATTGCATGATTTTACAGAAGCCATTTTCTAGTGTAGGAAAGCTATGAATACTGACACAATATGTTTTGATAAAGATAAACATGAATGTCAAAGACATCCTGTAGGGTAAGTAGCTAAAGCAGAGGTTTGTGGGGAATAGCAATTACTGAAGTTGTAGTTGACTGTATGTGGAGATAGATAATTGCAATTACAATAATCATGCTGCTATGGGGATTGTTTAAGCAACAATTTGAAGGTTGACTCAAAAGCCTGATAATGTGTCTGCCTGTATCCAGTTCTGATCATAGTTATGAACACAGCAGTCGAACTAATCACAAAATCTGTATCTTTTTTATCTTCTCACCAGTGGCAACGTCTTTTCAATGTTCTTTGCCTTCTGATCCCACCTCCTCCCTATATTGACTCTCCAAAGTAGACCTTGTTTCATTCTCAAATATAAGCAATAGTAATAGACTCTACAGTATTTATGGGCTCAATGTATTGTCTGCTTATATGACTTCATTTTCCACATTCTTTATACACATTCTTTATACACATACTTGTTTTTGCCCACTGAGAATCAATGGACTAAAAATTCCCCTTTTATGAACTTTACTATTTTTATAGCATTATTTAACACCACGTGTTGTTTATGTATTTATGTATCTATGCATTTATCATGCTTAATATTTTTTATTTCTTATACAGGAAGATAGTGAACACTTAATTAGCCAAGCATATTAAGTGGAAGAAACCCTCACTAGAAAGTGTATAATCAAACAACATTTATTGAAAATCATTGCACACTTAAATGATTTGTCCAAAAACATACAGAAAAGAATATCTGAGAGCCTTGGAACATCATATTGATTAAAAAAAAAAAAAAAAAAAAAGGTTGAACATGTGAACTTGAATGCCAGTGTTAGAAAATAATCTTTCTAGAAAACAATGCAAATGACACTTCGGCCATGTAGGAAAATTAAGTGAAGTATACTTGTCTTAAATGAACAAGATAGAAAACTGCAAGATCAGGTAAAAATTTTAAAAAGAAAAATCCCTACTGCTAAAGAAGACATACTATACTAAATAGCGATGAAACTCAAACTTGTGAACAATCACAAACAATTTAGCATTGGTCACAGACAAATATTTAAAAATCCTAAAAAAGTAATTTTTGGATTGATGGTTTCTTCCAAATGTTTGGCTTCATAGAAAGTCATGGAAAACAGGAATTTCTACTTTTTGGTTCTCATTGTTATGAAGCTAAGAATAGCCTCTTAAAACACACCTATTATAATGCTGCATTATTGTTATATTAATTATAATGTGATGTATATTTACAGAAGAAGATATTACATAAATTAACCTTTGAGCCAAAAATAGAAGTGAACAGAGATTGACTTATTGTGGCAAAAGTTTTTTGTTAAATAAAAATATTTTTCTTCTTTTCCTTTTCTCTCTTTTCTTACTTTCTCTTACATTTTTTTTCTAAAAAAGTTAGAAATAAAATTCAAATCACTTAGAAGATTATTTTCTATAACCAAAAAGCTAGACATGAGCATAATCTATTCTGAAATTCATGAGAAAATCCTTTAAAATGTCAGACAACAGTTAAAACATTCTATGATTAGGGCATATTTTAATTTTCTTAATGTCAAAACTCTGCTGTGGGAGAAGCTTATGCACACTCATTTGTTATTCACATGAGCTGATATTAAAGTGGAGCCGTACTCTCAGAACTATTGATACCAAAGATGCAGGTAGCTTAAGCAAAAGAGACTTACTTATATGACCTTCAGAAAGACTGTGAAGTATATAATGACTCAGAACAATAATAATTTTGGAACACTAAGTAGCATCATTTTTTATTTTTTATTATGAATAAAGTCATATTCTTTTATCCATGTATCCCCTTGTTCAAACTCCTATCCCCTCCCTCCCCTCCCACTCACTCTCTCTTTAATCATTTTTTAAAAGAGGTAATGTGAGAAGGTAGATCAATTTCTTCAGAAATATTGGTCATTAAGCTCATTTTCAATTAACAACAGAAACCATCCCAGAAGAGGTATTTGTGAGAGTTGAATGAGATGACTTTAACTATATAATGCTACCACCCTTTAGATGATGCATGGAGGAAAATGGAACTGTTAAATTACTTTTTTTTTTTCAAAACTGATGGAAGCAGAAACTTATAACATTTTAAATGCATATATGCATAGCATAGGGACATATAACATTCTAGGTGCTAACCATTAATATAATTCTTTGAAACAACATTTTCTAAGTGCCTCCTTCATGCTAGACAATATACTTTATACAATGAATATTGACAATACCTTGAGCTTTTGGGGTTATACATATTAAAAATAGAAATACAAGTCAATGTTTAATGTAACATCAAATAGTAAAGTAGCATAAAAATGTTAGTCATGTGTAGGGATAAAATATAATGGGAAAGGTGTCCTTTTAATGGTGATTAGGGATGTACTTCTGGAGAATGATGACCTGTAACCATGGTTAAATAAGCTCTCCAGTCATAGAATAAATGTTGGAATATATGGAACAGAGAAAGCAAAGGTCATTCTTGAGGTACAAAAGCCATCATGAACAAAAGAAAGAAAAGAAAGAAGGAAGGAAGCAAGAGAGGGAGGAAAGAAGGGAGGGAGAGAAGAAGAGAGATAGAGAGAGAGAAAGAGAGAGAGAGAAAAAGAGAGAGAGAGAGAATGCAAAAGGTACAGGAGAGTTGGCAATGAGATAGTTCTTAAAGTTTTATGTCATATAAGACCTTCAATGCTGGTAAATGGTTTTATTGCACAAAAAAAAATATTGGCCAGTTTTAAACAAAGAAGTCATGGAGTAATAAATCTGATTCACACTTTTACAAAGCAGCATAGAAGATACATGCAATCTCTTATAGTTTATATCCTAGTGGCCTTCCTTGAATTTGTGGTTGGTAATATGAGCAAATAAAGGACAAATATTTCATGACCTCATACTTTACAATTGACATTTCTCTTCTTTTCTTGCCTACCTGTTTTGTTCCTCTTCACTCCATCCTCCTCCCTTTTCTCTCTTTCTCCTGGATACTCACCTTTTTTATATATACATATCGTAATATAACTATTTATACAGGAAAACTAGAATATCTCTGGGGCACTCTTACTTTTCTACTATACAAAAAATTTAGCTTTAAGGTAAAATTAATTCTTTGCTGGCCTCTTAGCAGATAGAGTAGGCATGCATTCTAGGTTTTATCATAGAAAATCACTTGACTAGGATTATAAATTTGAGATATAGACAGTAAAGAGGCAGAGAGTCAATTTGTCTATATTTACACATGATGAGATGTGTTTGTAAGTTTTCATGTTAATGATGGTATTACATGCCAAATTTTAGATAACAAAATTTTGAATGTTTTATTTTTTTGGTCTATGAAGTGGTTGAAGACGCTTATTTATTTGGTATATTTTAACATGTTTTTGAAAAGCTGGAGTATTTTGACTGTTAGGTGGCAAATTTGAGTAGCCATAGTTTATAATTTTTGTCAACTAACAAATAAAGCT
Source organism: Sigmodon hispidus (assembly GCA_004025045.1). NCBI lineage: Eukaryota > Metazoa > Chordata > Mammalia > Rodentia > Cricetidae > Sigmodon > Sigmodon hispidus. Next base: position 35,493 of record PVIH01014366.1, on the reverse strand, counting down.
TATATGGTAAGAACAGGCATTTTAAGAATGAGTATAATAATTTTAAGTATGACAATCTTATGAATGTTAACTAAGATATATATTTTATATCAAATGACAACAATATCTTAACTATATGTCATTGCAAAATATTTAAATAGAGTTATATAAAACAACTTGTATATATATTATAATAAATGTTATGACTAGTATAATTAATTAGAGGTAGAAATTGTATTATGGAAATGACAATGTATTTAATATATATTAATGTGTAAAATACTTTAAACAGAGGTAGACATGTGTAAAATAGGGCAATTATATATTTAACTTTGCATTTAATATATATTATCTCAATTAAACATGTAGATTAATTTTTTATTTGTATTAATATATAAATATTTGTATTATGGTCAACTTTGTATTATATATTATTTCATTTAAACATATAGATTAATTTTTTATTTGTATTAATATAGTTCGAGGTAATGTCAAGTAGACCACCTGTGGTCAAAAGAAACTAAAACACTATTATAATTTCATATTATTGTAGTTTGGAAATTTTTATTCTTTAAAGGACTCTTTAGGAACCACATACACTCTTGCTTTTTGCATCTTAAAATTCTTACTAATTAACACATTGATGATTCAGATGATTTGTTGTGAAGAATTCAAAGGAAAATGATGACATGGAGTGATAGTCAGACTTGAGTGGTCTAAGATGGTAGCTAATATATAAATGGAATTCAGATTTGTAGCAATTAATTAAATTATTTCTTTGTTTTCAGGAAAAAAATATGAGAAGAAAAGAGGATTGAAAGCAGTATGATCAGCATAAAGAATATATGAGCTATGGGAATCTATCTAAAGTTACAATAGTGATTCAGAACTATGAGATAGAACTCAAAATCCTGACTGAAATAACTGAAAAAAATAATAATAGCAATTACTATTAATATATTCCTTAACATAGAAAAGACTTGGTTAACAAAGAAATGGCATTATTAAAGATCAACATGTAAATGAGGCAAGAGAGTAGGACACAGAGTACAGCCAAGAAAGCTTTGTATAGAAGCTACAAAATTAGCATTTTCAAGGAACTAGTTAGCAAAGGAGAAAGAAAAAATCATTAGCTTTGCATGACTAAATCAAGTCACTGGCATTCTAGAGTGTCTGAAGGTGACCCATGGTTCATTCAAGAAACAAAATACACCCTTTAGGTTAAGACATAAACTATTAATGAGATGTAGTACACAGAGCTGTAAGTATAAGTCTGTGTAACAAATAGACCTTTGTGAAAAATAATATAATATGCAAATGACCTGAAAAGCTTGAAAAAAAAATGTAACATAAATTCTCTACCCTTTGTACAATAGGCTATTTGAGCTTATAAACTTTCATCCTACTCCATCCTCTCTTGCTCTAATAGATTTTCTTATCCTGATGTTACTATTCACCTACATTTGTCCACTTTTTTTGTTCCAAGGCACAGAGTCCTAGCTGTGACTCCACTAAGGTAGCCAATGTAACTTAAAATCAGTTAATAAATCAGGAATATATTTTTGTTTTGCAGCTTTATCAAATTTCATTTGTGAAAGCTATAATGTAAGCAAGAAAATAATGGAGATTCTCCAATTTGTTCTGGGACTTATGGGATGGCCTTTGCCCTTTAGACACCAGCTTTCATCAGCAAAATCATTATCTCTTCATCTGATATAGTACTGACATGGCTTTGCTTATGAATTCTGTCATAATAACTCTTATTCTTCTAAACCCACCTCTTGTACATTTATGACTAGCAAAGATTATATATATAATTGTAAGTTAAACATTTGAAAAATAGTTTACCATGTAGAAAATGAGGTTCTTATAGGAATGAGAACAATAAGTACCTTTTAATAAATACTGAAAATGAGAGAAATAACTTAAGTTTTGATTGGATGAATTTATACATGTGAATATATGGGAATTCATTAGATATGCTAGATCCAGTTTGTAAATTTGATCATCTGTCCCAAACCATGTTTTTTTTAATCTAAATAATCTATTCTATTTTTATAATTTAGTTTTACTCAGCTACTTGAATAATAGTTAAATTTTGTTAGCTTATGTGAAATGAAGTTGAAGCATTACAATTTCATATAAGGTTTTCAAGTAAAATGCATCAGATATTATTGTTTTTGGCTAAGCTCCTATACTTGGATTCACTGAACTAAATCAGAATAAGTTTAAGTTCCTCAATAGTTAAATTGAGCTTAAAAGCAGAACAAGGTTTTGAAAACTATTTTATAGTCATAGCCAATAAAACAGAGTAAAACAAAAAATCTAGTGTGATAAAGAAATTTAGCCCCTGCAGAGGTAGGAATAGAAATTACCCAATGGCAGTTTGTGTGTTTTTTTTTTCTTTCTTTTCTAATTTGTTTCTATGTTCCTATAAACTATTTTGTTCAAAACAAAAGCTTTATCATGTCTGGCAGAGATACTGCTTGTTTTGTAAGTGGATATTTATTACCAGGTTCATGAATAGCCATTAAAAGCCAATTAGATCTTTACAACTCAATTTGTTAAAAGTTTGAACTTTGACAATGTTGATGAAGGAATACAAAGATATAAACAATCCACGGATGTTAGAATGAATCAATGTTGTATAATCTGACCAATGACACACTAATCCAAATTATATTCACAGTACACACTGAGATGCCAAAGTAAGAAGCTATAGAGAAAGATTTCAATGAGGTAAGGACAACATCCCAGGAAAACACAATTATTTTCATTAGGTTTTGCATGTCAAATGAGACATGTTTTAAAAAGTGTTACCGTATGGCAAAACTAGAATATAGTATTTATAAAATATAACACTACTTATGTGGTTCTTTATAGAGAAAAAACTTGTAAAGTCAATATATAAATATAATTCATGTTACTTTATTTAAGCCTTTCACATAACTTATTATATGTTAAAATGCTAGGCAGCATTAGATAGTGTTTCAGAAAATACTCTCTACAGCCCCTGGACATTGTGCTATCTTATATAGTATTAGAAAGTAAACCAAAATAAATATTATCCTTAACCAAATCTAGTATGTGAAGTAATCACAGTAGATTATAATAGTATATATATATACTATATATATATATTTGATCTTTCATAGGTCTATGCCTTCTTAGTAGAATATAACAGAATAGCTAGCATTTTGTCTTATAATAGAGGTTTTACACGAATAAAATGATTTTATTTAAATGGTTCTTGTTATCAAGTTAATAATATAAAGAAAAATATAAATGAAACACTTCTAAGTTATAGGAACCATAACAGTGAAAAGTATAACAGAAGGAACGTGTTTTGTTGCAACATAATTAGAGATTGGAAGAAGTAATTAATGTCAGGAACATAGCTAGAAAAGCAACAAAGAATGAAGTTTGTAACTATAGAAAACCAACATGAAGTTCTTTTAAAGAACCTCTCAGTGTCCAAATGAAATAGTCAATGTTGTTCAGCAGTCAAATAAAGGTTAGTGGTATTAACATAATTTCAGGATGGACCACTCCCTCACAGTAGTCTTTGGACACAGTCAGCTTCTTCTCAAGCAACATTAGAAAGAAAAATGTCACAACTACCACTCCTGAGGCATACTGACCCAAAGAATGAAATATCCCTGACTCTGGGTAGAGGAAAGACATTCTGATCTTTTGTAACCTCTGCCAGGCAGCCCACTTATAACGTAGAAAAATAATAGTACTTTTTTTTCTTTCATTTTATCCCTTTCTATAAGATAGTGATCAAAAGCCTGTGTGCCTTCCCTGACAATCTGAGCTTTCTCTGTGTGTCATAAGAAGATTCCTTCTCCTTTCACCATGCCCCTCTGTGCTGACACCAGTTTTTAACAGGCTGTCTTCCTTGGAACTTAGCTGAAAATGCATAACTCTTCCCCTAGTCTACATTCCTCCTCCCAAGAGCTCCAATTTGGATTCCTGCCCTGTTGATTTTCTTGCTAATTCTAAAGTCTATGTGATTCCCTCCTGGTCCAATATTGAATTATTTATCAATGAGTCTAAAGAATCAACGGAAACGTTAATTTCTCCAGTAAAAATGCAATTTGAACAATTTAATTCTGAACTTCTAAAATTATTGTGATACATGTGTCTGTAATGCCAGTATTTTTATTCAAAGGATTGCTTTTGGAATATTAACCCTTTAATTGTTGGATCTTGTTTGTGTATGAGATCTAATTTATTGTCTTCATGCATCTTGAGATGTCCGCTTGTAGAAAACTTGTTTGTTTCTGCTTTTACCTAAATTTTAGATTTTTGCATTCTGATTTTCATGATAGTAAACTGCAGGATGATAATCTAGGAAAGAGAGGCTTGGTTTCTCTCTTTGCTTCTTTCTCAGGAATGCTTTTAAAATTGTGAAGCATTCACTTCGCTGATTTTTCTTGAGTGAAAAATTAATTTAGATGCCATTAGAGTGTAATATACTTAGAAATGCATTTCAGTGTGAATATAAAGCTGGTAATTAGAGAACTTTGCATATAAAAAAGAAAAATCTTCACCTGAAATAACCCAGTGCCTGCTGTTCATTTGCATATCCTCACTTTAACTGATTCAGGCAGTCAGAATATGCTAATAGCAGCACCCACTTCATCTCCTAATACAGGAAATGCAGTAGCAGGATGATGGGCATCTCTATATGCCTGACAGGGAAGCTCAAAAATCACTTGAGAAAGCAAAACTGTTCCTTGCAGCTTTATGCAAGTTCTCAGGGAGTCCTTCAGAAGCCCCAGTGAGTGGTCCATCAGCACAGGTTTGAAGTTGCAAGCTGGATTCTTTCTACCACAGGCAATATGTAGTCTGAATTTTAATTACCTCATTTCTTAAACGTGTCTAATTTTTCTCTATTCTCCAACAACCGATCAGTTTAGCTCTACTTTATACAGAAATCTGTTACATGAGTTCTGTTCTGATGTAATGTCAGAGAAAATTTTATGTTGACTACTGCAATGTTCTTTGTTCAAATTAGGAAGCAGAAATGTAAAGCTCAGTTAAATTACCTTATTTGACTCCTTGCTATTATATTAAATCTTTATTTAATCACATAATTCAGAATTCCAAAGCATTTCCAAGACTTGCCTTAAAATTAAGTTCCCGTACGCTTAAACACAGAGAAGTAATTTTAACCTGTTTAGGAGTGGACTCCTGTGCTGGTCTGTGTTCATCACCTGGAGAAACATCCTAGTTTAAGAAATGCACTATTTGAAAGAACACTATTTGAAATCCACCCAAAATAAAAACAGCATCTCAAGGGCAAACATGAGTTGTTACCAGTTTGTATCCATGCAATAACTCTAAATAAATTATTCCACCAACTTCTTTCATTCTTGTTCTTGAGTACATAGAGCCAGCATGAAAGCATGACACCTTCAATGATGAGGCATCTCAACTACAATGTGTGTGCCTAAGCCACCAATGTTTAACACTTACATGTTTAGAGTAGTAAATCATGAAGTCAATGCATGAATTTCTGGTAGATCATGGCAGAACACTGTTGATTCGCTAATATCATTTATATATACTACTTTACAGTGATCCACTGAAGTGTGAAAACTCACTGTGAACATCCTATTGCCACAAATTTGTGTGTAACTCTTCCACCTATATTTTGTTTGTGTCTGGTTTACTCATTCTGCAGCTTCTGAACTCAAATAAAAAAAATAATCTTTTGTGCTATTAAATGGACGCTCTTCATACATAGGTTGAGAATAAAGAACACATGACCTACTCAGAAGCAAATGTCACTTTTCATTTTACTCCCTTATTTTGTATGTCATAACCATTTGTATTAGAAAAGTGTTGATGGGGATGGTGGCAGCATTTCAAAGGAGAGATTCCTCCTCAGTGAGATAGTTTTAACACCACATTTCTTGAAGATATTTTGGAAAACTTCCCAGTTCTACCTCCAAAACAGGTAGAACTAAAAAAAAAGATTTGTCTGTCAGCAGGGCTCTGTTACTACTTCACTTTCTATCAAATACTCCTTTGGTGCATTTACTTCCCATCCTTAGCTATTCTCGATCCGGCTGCTGGCTGATGAACTGCTTGCTGTCAGTGTGAGTGGCAGTCAAGGCAAAACACACAACTGAGTTGCTTGCACCAAGAAAACTTACACTCCAATATTTTTGAGTAAGGGATTAGCTTGGTGCATTTCAAAGAGTCAAAGTGTTTCAGATAAAAATACAATGACTACACCATATTTTTTTAATCTTCACTGGAAAGCCAATTTCAAATCTTTAAAGAAATGTTTCACTACTCTTTAGGTGGATTGGTTTCAGAACTTGCAACTTAACCCTGGCATGTTATCAGTTGTATGTCAAATACTCAGAAATTGGGATTGAGTGATTAAATAGGCTACATTTTATTCATCAGCTTTCAGTGCAACTCCAATAAAGTACTGTAAATTTCTTGAGTAAAGAACATTTTGTTCTTTAAAATCTTGGTGCATTAATATCAGTTTATGACAAATATATTTACTATCATTTCACCTTCAGCTGAGTATTAACAGTAAAATAAAAAACATGTCATATATATATATATATATATATATATATATATTCAGCTTCAAAAGTTATTGGAGGACCAAGTCAGACACTTTTTCAAAAATGTATTTAGCTATTAAATTTTGTTCTTGTTTCTTGGGTCTTTCATTTATTATGGGTATTTTATAGTGCATGTTTTATGAGAATAAAGCTAAATTTAAAATAATGACAAACTTAAACATGTAGTTAGGAGAAAGGATTTGTGGGTTACTATGAAACTGTAATTGAACATAAAATAGAGAATTTGCTGTTTAGAAGGCCAATAAAAATATTCTCTTACACCAAGTCAGTTTCTGAACAGAAACTAACACCATAAATGTGTAGTGTACAAGGAGAAATAATGCATTTACTACTAAATAAATTCATAAAGTTCTTTATGTATATTAAAATGTTTCTTAAGCTTGGTGCTTATATTATTTCTATAATACAAATAGCAATATAAATGGTAAATATAATGTAAATATTTAGAAAAGCTATAATAATCTTTATAAAATACAGCTACTTAAAATTTTAATATCCCCTAAACAAATGCCCAAACTTTCTAAAATTATTCATTTTTATTTTAGATTAATTTAATTATTACTAAATATTCCAGTATAGTTTGAAAGAAGTGTAAAGGTAATAGAACTTTTTAAAGAACACTTTTACTTAAATTGATCATAGGACATAATTTTATTCACAGGTCAACACTTTCATAATGTTGAAATACAGAGAACCTCGTTATCTATAAAGAGGCAGATGCTCCTGAATTAATTCACATAAATCACTGAAAGCTTAATATTTAGCTGAAATAAAATTTACTATACGATGTTTGTGGTGAAAATATTAAAAAGAAATTCTGTTGCTCTTTAGATTGCAGAAGAGTTGAGAATAGAAGAGTTTTCATAAATAATCCTTTTAATGAGTTATTGTTGTTATATCAATAGAATATTTGTGTAATTTTTTCAAGACTTCTTACTGTATTTATCCAAATAAGAAGAAAAAATAAATATCAATGTCAGGCAATTTATATATACTCAATATAAGGTAAAAATTAGTGTTATTAAATTAGAACATGTATTGTGAATTAATTCTAATATGTTTATTTTTTGCTACAATACAAGTATTATGGTGAGCCTAACAAATACATGGCTGATCTAGTTAGACAAATAATATAAGAAAATAACAAATAATTAAAATTGTTTCTCAATGATTTATGTTTCATATATGATTGTCACACTTTAATATGTTATATAATAGTATAAAAATATATTTCATTTTTTGTATTATCCTATATTGATACTGTAGGATTTAATGGTGGGTAAGCTGTCAATCCAAAAGACTCAGAGGTTTGGAGGAATGTTATACAATTGTTTTCATAAAGGAATTCAACTCTTTCTGAGGCTGAAGTTTTAAAAACAGAAGAATTTGGACTTCAGAGATAGAGTGACAGGTGCTCAAGTATAAAGTTGTGTTGGAAACTACTGTTAATTATTTTTCACATTTTTGTGACAAAATACTTGAGAAGACAACTTAAAAAATGTTTTATTTGATTCACAATATGAATGTAAAGTCCATTGTGTTAAACTGTGAAGTGACTTACCACACTGGATTCTTTTTTTTTTTTTTTTTCATTTCTTGTTTATTTATTTATTTATTTATTCAAAGAAGTCACACTTTCTACGCTTGTATATCCTTTTTCAAGGTCCCTTCCCCCCCCCCCCCGCGCCATAAGGTCATTCTTTCTTTTCCCCAACTCCCTATCCCCTCCCTGGGCAGGTCTCTAAGACATAAAGAACTCAAGAATCTAGAGCCCAAAACCTTGAATAACCTAATCAAAAAATGGGGTTCAGATCTAATAAGGGAATTCTCAGTAGAAGAATTACAAATGTCTGAAAGGAACCTGAAAAAGTGCTCATTATATTTAGCCATCAGAGAAATGCAAATCAAAACAACTTTGAGATACCACCTAACACCTGTTAGATTGGCTAATATAAAAGGCACAGATGACAGCCTATGTTGGAGAGGATGTGGATCAAGGGGAATACTACTCCATTGTTGGTGGGATTGTAAGCTTGTTCAGCCAATTTGGAATGCAATATGGTGGTTTCTCAGAATATTGAGAATCAATCTCCTCAAGGACCCAGCAATACCACTTCTGGGTGTATACCCTAAAGATGCACAGTCATACTCCAAAGGCATTAGCTCAACTATGTTCATAGCAACATTATTTGTAATAGCAAGAACCTGGAAACAACCTAGATGTCCCTCAAGTGAAGAATGGATTAACAAACTGTGGTACATCTACACAATGGAGTACTACTCAGCATTAAGAAAAAATGATATCCTAAAATTTTCAGGCAAATTGATGGACTTGGAGAATATCTTCCTGAGCGAGGTATCACAAACTCAGAAAGATAAGCAGGGGATGTACTTACTCATTAGTGGTCTCTAAACAAACAAACAAGAAAAAAGCAGAGCATGTCAAAGCTGCAAACCAAAACCACTGAACAGCTTTGGATCAGAAATACCCTGGACTGACTCCTTGCATCCCACTCCCCTTAGAGGAACACCTTACTCACTCTTGGGGGGCGGGAATAATGTTGGATCTGCCAGGAGTGGAGACTGAACTAAGCAATATTGGGTCAGTGGGACCATGGGACTGTCTGCTGTCACACTGGATCCTAATGATGGAAGCAGGGAGATATGAATGCTGGCATACCACTTGTTGTCTCCTTTGTATTCTGTCGTGTGCAACCTTGTCCTGCAAGGAAGACATGACACCAGGCTCTTCTTTCAGCAGTTTTATTCAGGAACCTTGAATTCTGATTTCTGACTTATGACGGGGACTGACTGACTTGCTACATCTTATCTCTTTCTCTGCTTCCTGGGAAAACCTGCCTGGAGCCTAAATAGCCTCTGGGCCGCCAACCCCAGCATGCCATGTGGGCACCACTGATAGGTCCAGGTACACAGAAGCATGCCAGATCCTCAGCCTAGCCATATATAGAAACATTTGTCACTGAGAGCACTCACCATGTGGAAGGTGGAGTGTGGAAGCCAGTGCCATCTTTAAGGCATGGCTACACGCAGCTCTCCACCGTTTTCAGTGTCAGAAATCATCCATTGGAATAATGCTGCTTGCAATAACAAAGTGGTTCTTCCTTTTTCAGTTATAGTAGTCTGGAAATGCCAATCCTTATATACCCACAGGTTCATTTAAGAAATAATTCTAAACGGCACCAAGATAGTCAATATCTAATGTGAGAAGTCCAGCCTTTGTCAACTTTACATCTCGAAATATCAGTTTTAAATTATAACATTCCACTTTTGTTGTAAAAAAATTCATGTTCATTTCAGAATAAAAGATGTTTCAGTTCTTCTCAAAAAGCCCTTAGTGTTAACAGTTCTAAAGTTGTTTAAATATATAAAATGGAGTACCATTTGAGGCTTAAGCAAATTCTTAACTGTAAGCAAATAAAATAAAAATATTAAGTTCAAAATTTTGATACAATACTGTGACCTTATAACTCCTACACTTTCCCTGTATGCCTTCAAAAGCAACACTATGTAGAGCATCACATGGTGTATTCCAAGCTTGCAATGTTTCCTGGCTTCTTATATCACAGGTATATTCACCACAAAAGAATAAACGGAATGTACAAAACAGTTTTAGGTTTTTGTGTTTTACTGGAGATCATTGTTTGTATCATTGTAAGTTTAGACATTCTTATGTCAAGTGCAGTTTCATTCTCACAAATTAGAATCTCTGATAGGTATGTCTTACAGCATTCTGTCAGTGTCTTTCCTACTGTCCACATGAAGATGGTGAGGTTTCTCTTCAAAGGTACTAATCTTTAACAACTGCTGTTGCTAGGGCACCACAACTTTCTGAATATGCCATTTTCAGCTCACTCACATTTCCTCCTTAGACAAGCTTCATACTTTCATATTTTTCTGCTTTATTTCCTACTCTGTCCTACTGTAAACCTAACTTGGAACAGCAAGCTGTAACCATGCCATAGTAGACATATTGTCTTATTGAAATTTCTTTGGCCAAGCAAATTAGTTTGTTACTTTTGGAGTTTTTTTTTTTTTCCATTACTCAAGGCTGCTCCTTTGGTAGAATATTAAAAGAATGGCCTATAGTACAGTTTTAGGTACAATCATTATTACTATCAGAAAGAAAATAGGTCTATATTTTCCACAATTAATTAATCATACTGGTGGTTTAGAATTCCTGTAGGATGCCTTTTTATGCCTCTCTTAAAGGGCTCTTGCTTGCAACTCCAAACTCTTCCCCATGTCTTCTGTAAACTATCTAAAATTACCTAGCAATGACATTGTCATTTTTATTATGTCAATGGTCTCCTGCCTTCAGATTTGTTTCCCTTATTATATATTTTTATAATTTCTGTAAGAAGAAATCTAATTCAAGTAAATTTAGAAAGCAAGATTATTTTGCTTCCTGGTTTGGGAAGGCAGTCATAATGCTATGGGAAGGCATGGTAGTAGGAAAGTGAATTTTGATTGCAGAGTGATGGAAGCAGAGCGATAAAGCTAGTGGTCACATTTTTTTTCCATTGGCCCTGTGACTTTAGCTCATGGAATGGTGCTACCCAACAAGATGAGTTATTTCTCTATTACTAAACATCTCTTGAATGGCCCCAGCCAACGGCCATTTCAGGAGGTTGTCTACTAAGTGATGCTTAATTCAAGAAATTGGAAATCAAAATTGATTGTCTCAAAAATTAAACTACAATTTCCTAGATACATAAACATATATATATATATATATATATATGATTTATTTTTAAATTTTAATCATATACTTCTTTTAGCTTTCAGCCAAGATGTTATATGGAAGAAATGTACATAAAAGTTATAAACTCTTAAAAAATGCTTTATATTTTCATATCAGAGATGAGAAATCACCTTCTTTTCCTTTGCACAATTAAAAAAAAACCAAAAATAAAAATCTGATGTAGAAAGGCCCCTGGGACATTGTCAAGATTACTACAAAACTCTCACATTTCCTTAGTTCAAAAAATGTAGATAACTCAAAATAATTGTAAAATTTATCCTCTGAAAGCATCTCCAAGGAGCAGAATTAAAAAGAAAAAGTATAAGAATTAAAATATATCCTTGAATGGCATATAGCTTATCACAAGAGCACTTCCTCACAAATTTGTGTGAGCACCATCAAACATATATGAAAATCTACATTCCGTTTCTTTCTCCATATCCATCTTTTTCTGCTTAATTTTAGAGTTCCACAATATTCATGTGTAAATACAGAAAACATGGAAAAGGGAGGCTTGATATAATGGGTCTATAATCACAGATTAACAGACATTGGAAGGAGGAGTACAAATTTTAAGACTGCTTATGGCTTTAAGAGCTATTTCTGGGCATAGATGGGCAATTTTGCAGACCCTATAAGAAAACAAAATGTAAATGTACCAATAATAACAGGCTTGTGAATATAGCCTTTTGATGCAGTATTTGGCTGCTTATCATACTTGAGACTTTGGGTTCAATCCCTACCAGTAACAAAAAAAAAAAAAAAAAAAAAAAAAAGAATGAGTTTTTTACTTTTTTTATGTAATTGTATGTGCATAACTTTCATTTTCTGCCTTTTTACTTTAGAGCAATACTTCATATTTTCTGAAAATTTCAACTTATACTATTAAAATCTCATAAATGTAAAAAAAAATACAACAAAATTAAATGAATAAAACCTGAGCAGAAAATGTAACAACATAAACCAGAATTGGGTATCTACTTATAGAAACCTAAACAAAACACAACAATGTACCACACATTTATTGTATCAGCACAGCAAATCCTTCTGCACAGGAAATAATTTAGAGAAATTTGAAAGCTGGGAACACCTAACCCAGAGGAGTTCAAATGGGAAAGCCAAGAGATTAGTTTAAAATAATATTTTACATTCTCTAGATATTCAGTTTAAATATAGTTTGCCAATTATTTTTATCTAGTTCATATACACAGAGCAATTTTCTAAAATTGCTCAGAAGTAAAAAGAGAGCACATTTTCCCCATTAAAGCATTTACTTAATGACACTCAATTGTTTTCTTTACAGCAAAGTAGGAAAAATAAAAAAAATCTATTTCTAAAAATATAAATAAAGCATTAGTGACTTTTTGGTTAGTCCTGAATTAAATTAAAAAAAAAAAAAAGAATACTCACAGAAATTTTCTAAGAATATACAACATATGAATAAAATAAAATTTTTTGTGTATCTGTATTAAAAATGTCAAAAGTGCTTTATATCTATTGATTTATACAACTATCCATCTATTTATTCATTTATCCATCTATTTATTATCTATCATCCATCTATCTATCATAATTTATCTATGTATCATCTACCTACCTTATTTATACATTAATTGCTTGCCTGTCACCTGAGCATATTCTGGCTTGTTCTTCAGTCAAAGATATGTGATTAAAATGCTTAAATTTCATTATCACACACAGAGAAGGCAATAAAGAATAAGAAAAAAGAAGAGGAGATAAAAGAAAAATGGAAAAGAACAGGAGAATATAAAACAGTAGAGGCAAAAGGTAAGATAGAGAAAAAAGAGAAATGGAAATAAAATAAAGTAAGGTAAAAGAAAAATCATGGAAGATAATACAACAAACTCTGGAATAAAATGGAGAATGTCTGTTGTGTTTGCATGGAATATTAAGCATTTTATAACCTTCATGTCCACCTCCACACTTCTTGTTGTATATCACCTTTATTAATTTTTTAAAGATACAATTTTTTTATTGAAATTTCTTAAAAAGATAGAGCATTGAGAATATCTTAAAGGGAGAAACTTGATATACACAGTTTCAAATTTAACAATAATTATAGTTAATTTATTCCAATGTAGGAATATTAAATAATGAAAATAACTGTTCTCTTTGTGTCTTTTCTGTAAAATACAGGGAACATAAGCAATAAAATCTAAGGCACCTCAAGCCAGGTTAGGCTCAACTACAGATGAAGAAAGTACACTAGGACTGAGAGATGACTCAGCAGTTAAGTGCCACCTCCACATTTTAATACCGGCTGTTCTGGGTATAGGCTTCACAAGCATTTCCCCATGTCTGATAATGATTTTTTTTCTCTGAATATACTTTTGAGAATAAAACTTTAACCCACACATAATTTGCTCTGTTCTCCTGAATGAAGCTGGAGTGTGCAAGCAAATATTGTAATCCAAGCATGCTATTTTCAGTGCCATAGATAAATAGTCTCTGGCTCTATTATATCTCCTTTGTCACTGCTTATGACACAGTTCCAAGATAATATTTTATATCTTTCACAATTTCTGACTGGCAAGAGTTTGTAGTTTATGAAATGGTTTCTTCATCAGTATTGCTATTGTTGTTTGTTTTATCTCCATGTTCTTATGAAGACGCAGGGGGATTAGTTTATTGTTATTCCCTTTGTAGGGAGCAAATCTGTAATTAATTTAGTTAACTTGGTAGTTAGAAGTGGCTAAATAGTATTGTATCAGCAGGCGAATGGTATGACAGACGTTGAACTCTGGCTCACAGAGAAGGATATCTGTAATAAACATAGCATGCAGTCTGCCCAGATGGTAGTTAAACTTCATGATTCATGTTCTCATGGTTGAGTGCAGAACTTTAGCTTCCTTATCTGACAACTATGTCTAGTCTAAATGTCTTCTAGAATGTAGTATCAATGTGAAATTAACGGTTTGATTGAAACTGCTGTCATCCATGTACCTGCTTTTTATAGAAAGACTCAGAAGTTAGTGTGTTATTTGTCATGTACACTGTGAGATAAAGAATCTGGAGTTTCTATTTTTTATGCCATATAAATTAGAGCAGATATGCTGAAAAGATAATATACTGTACAGCTGGGTCAATCTTCCAGGCCAAAATGGAATGTCAAAATGTCAGTTGTAATAATTGTAAGATACATTATGATTAAATAGATTTCCATCTGGAGCTTTGGCAGAAGAATTATGCCTTGAGAAATTAGACCTGGACACATATAACTCAAAGGGCTATTGGGGCACTTGGTGGTGGGTAACCTCTGAGCACATTCAACTAGCTGCACAGTCAAATTCATATTGATGGTCTTTGCCTGCATTTGGCAATCTGCTGAGATGTAGCTATAATAGGGAATAACTTAATCAGTTTATAAAATGACTTAAGGACTTCCAGATGATGCTAATGGCTAAGGGAGTTTAAAAGTTACATATTTTATTTAGGCATACTTTTAAAAAATGTTTCTCAATAAAATAGTATTCTCCTTTTCATGGCAAAGTACAGACAATAAATTTATGTCTATATCATCTTAGAATATTGAAACAATTCTTCCAAATTATATGACCTAAATAAATGATTCATTTGGTAAAGATACTTGTTATACACACCTTAAAGACAAAGTTCAAATCCCTGGGACTGCTATAAAAATGATGAATGTGATGGGCTTATCTATAATCTTACTATACTCCCAGTGAAAAACCAATCTCCTGAAAGATTACAAACTAGACAGCCTGACATATGCAGCATAGTAGCAAACAAAAAAGATCCAGCTTCAAAAAAGGAAGAAGGCCAGGATGAGCATCAGATGCCATGCTTTGACTTATGTAATCATCACATGGTGTGTACTTAGTATCATATAAAAATATATATTACGTATGCCAGACACACATATACAAGATGAGTAAATAAATATTTGTCAAAAAGATGATTGTATTGTATTTTTATGTTGAAATTACATTGATAGAATATTTAGGTATTACTGCCTTTAAAAATTATTGTCATAGTTTATGAAAGCTTTACCCATAATTTAATGAGATATTTAAAAAATTCATTTTTAATCTCTATTGATAACAGTTTCTAAGCACTTTTGGTTTATAATTGAAAATAATTATTAAGGAAGAAATTGAAAAATCAAATGAGGAGGAGGAGACAAGTGAGGAACTAGGGAAAGAATACAGAAAGAGAGAGCTAAAATTAGTGGTCATTAGAGAAACATATAGAAACATACTAGAAGTTCTCTTAGAAATATAACACTATCACACATACAAACACACACACATACACACACACACACACACACACACACACATACACACGATATAAATAAAATTGCCAAAACCAAACAGTCGAGGTGACACATTCCCAATTGGACATCCCTTGCCAACAAATGAAATTTTAGTGCTTGGAATGGGTTACATCTAATTGAAATGTTGGCCAAACATGTCCAGTGTAAACCCTCAAACATTTAAAATTCAGTGTACAGTTAAGGCTGTAAGTTGCTCTCCACAGACAGCAAAGCCCCCTTGCTGAAGATAATACCAGCACAACTCTTTGAACATGGAGATGTCCAGCTTGTGCCTATCTTGTGCTTTCACTTTTTCTTGATACTTTATGGTACTCTGCACTGAATCAAAAGAGAAAAGTTAACACAAATCCAGCTGCAAACTATGAGAGTAACCTGCCTGCAAGATACACTGGTGTAATTATGGCACAAAGCTTATGGGAGTAACCAACCAATATTTAATTAACTTAAAGTCCACTCCACCAGATAAAATCCAGTCTGATTGGGTGTCTAAGACCTGAGATTAGGTAGTCCACAAAACTATAGTAAAACAAAATATTACTACTGTTCTGCTAAAAGAACTTAACAATAAAATGACTTGGATACCTGCCTTGCTCAGCTATTATTAGCAAAACTTTCTCCAATTAGCAAATTGGAACTGGTACTGAGATCCACACTGCCAGACATAATGCAGAGAGTGAGAGACCTTGTAACACTCCATGCTAAAGTAGATATTTTTATCGATCCCCTTTTCAGGTCTCAAAGAATCTTATAATAAAGGAGGCAGAAAGAGTGTAAGAACCAGGAGAGATAGAGGACACCAGAAAACAAGGCATTCTAGGCATGCATGATGGACCAATACATATATGATCTCATAAAAGGCTAAAGCAGCGTGCACAGGGTCTACAGTGGTCTGTAACATAAGGGGTCCTAGACTTCCATAGAGAGGTGGTTATGCAGTCTCATTCCTAACCTAGAAGATATCTCCAACTGATATCCTATTGTCAAGTGAAAATTTATTTTTCTCCATGGGAGTCTCACTGGGAAAATAAACAATTTTTAAGAGTAACTTACATACTTAGCAGTAGATGGTCAACAGAAAATGAATTCAATGGTGCTTTTGGAGTTTCCTTGCTATTTCAGACCTGTCTCAATCTCCCTCTCCCCTCTCTATCCTTTTCTTGGTATCTTTTCATTCTGTCTGTTTTATTGTATTCTAATACAATGAGCTTTTTTTATATTACTACATTTTATTTTATTAATATTTCTTAAAAGTCTGTTTTCTGTGGTTCTGGATGGGACAGGAGATGGAGAAGAACTGGGAGAAGTTGAGAGAGGAAATACTATAGTCATTATTTATTGAACTTCAAAAACTCTGGTTTGAATAAAAGTGAAAATTATATTAATATTGGTGTTGAAACATTGCCTAAATAGTAAAAATTCATACCATATATATTTTGAAGTAAATTGTCTTGAGGAAAAGTATTTTAAAGGACATACATAGCTTGAAAGCAAATTTAGCATTTGACAATGTCTAGAACAGTATACTGAAAGTAGTATATTCGAAGGCTTTCAGCTGAGCTGTTAGTTCTCTAGTGTGGGATTTCTCTAGGTTTTTCATGTAGGCATCTAGCACTATGAATTTTCCTCTTAAGACTGCTTTCATTGTGTCCCACAAGTTTGGATACATTGTAGATTCATTTTCATTAAATTCCAGGAAGACTTTGATTTCTTTCTTAATTTCTTCCTTGACCCAGAGATGGTTCAGCTGATTGATGTTTAGTTTCCATGAGTTGGTAGGCTTTCTTTGGGTTTTGATGTTGTTGAACTCTAACTTTAGGCCCTGGTGGTCCGATATGTTACAAGGGGTTATTTCCATTTTTTTGTATCTGTTGATATTTGCTTTATGACCAATTATGTGGTCAATTTTGGAGAAAGTTCCATGAGGAGCTGAGAAATATGTATATTCCGTTGCGTTTGGGTGGAAGCTTCTGTAGATATCTATTAAATCCATTTTCATCATAATCTCTTTTAGACTCCTTATTTCTCTGTTGAGTCTCTGTCTGGTTGAACTATCCAGGGTTGAAAGTGGGGTATTAAAGTCTCCCACTATTAGTGTGTAAGAATTGATGTGAGATTCGAGCTTTAGCAGTGTTTCTTTTACACAAGTAGGTGCCCTTATATTAGGGGCATAAATTTTCAGGATTGAAATCTCCTTTGACCAATTTTTCCTGTGATGAATAAGTAGTGGCCATCTTGGTCCCTTTTAACCGCTTTTAGCTTAAAGTCTACTTTGTTGGATATTAGGATTGCAACCCCCACTTGTTTCTTATGACCATTTGACTGGAAAATCTTTTCCCAATCCTTTATTCTAAACCTGTGTCTGTCCTTGTGGTTGAGGTGTGTTTCTTGTAGGCAACAGAATAATGGCTTCTGTTGTTGTATCTGTCTTGTTAGTGTGTGACGTTTTATAGGATAGTGAGTCCAGTGGAGTTCAGATCTAAATAGGGAATTCTCAACAGAGGAATTGGCTGAAAGGCACCTGAAAAAGTGCTCATTATCTTTAGCCATCAGAGAAATACAAATCAAAACAACTTTGAGATACCACCTAACACCTGTTAGATTGGCTAATATAAAGGCACAGATGACAGCCTATGTTGGAGAGGATGTGGATCAAGGGGAACACTACTCCATTGTTGGTGGGATTGTAAGCTTGTTCAGCCACTTTGGAATGCAATATGGCAGTTTCTCAGAATATTGAGAATCAATCTTCCCAAGGACCCAGCAATATCTCTTCTGGGTGTATACCCTAAAGATGCACAGTCATACTCCAAAGGCATTAGCTCAACTATGTTCATAGCAGCATTATTTGTAATAGCAAGAACCTGGAAACAACCTAGATGTCCCTCAAGTGAAGAATGGATTAACAAACTGTGGTACATCTACACAATGGAGTACTACTCAGCATTAAGAAAAAATGATATCCTAAAATTTTCAGGCAAATGGATGGACTTGGAGAATATCTTCCTGAGCGAGGTATCACAAACTCAGAAAGATAAGCAGGGGATGTACTTACTCATTAGTGGTCTCTAAACAAACAAACAAGAAAAAAGCAGAGCATGCCCAAGCTGCAAACCAAAACCACTGAACAGCTTCGGATCAGAAACACCCTGGACTGACTCCTCAGATCCCACTCCCCCTAGAGGAACATCTGACTCACTCTTGAGGGAGGGGGGAGAAAACTGGTTATGCCAGGAGTGGAGACTGAACTAAGCAATATTGGGTCAGTGGGACCATGGGACTGTCTGCTGCCTGCCCAGGGAAGGGATGGGGAGTTGTGGAGAAGAAAGAATGACCTGATGTGGCAGGAGGGGGAAGGGACCTTGAATAAGGATATACAGGGATACAAAGTGTGACTTCTTTGTTCATAATAATAAAAAAAATGAAAAAACAAACAAACAAACAAACAAAAAAAGAAAGTAGTATGAATTAAATTGATAATAGAAATGTAAGCCCTCAGCTGTGGAATTGGCTATGTTTTTTGTTGCAAACATTTCAGTATCAGGTAATTTACCTGACTGGATGGTTAACTTATATATTACTTGAATTTGCCACGGCATGGTATCAAACAACAAAATTTTAGGAACATTTGGACCTAGATATTAGTGTAAGAATTCCTGGCACACCATGTGGTGAACTCACCATGGGACTGGGTGAGGTATGAATTCCTGTTATGTAGTGGCCACTTGGTAATTCCAACTTGGTCCTGACCAAGCATTGCATATGGAGGGCATGCCCCCTCCTAGGCATAGCTACATAAATACTTGCTCACTCATTCTCTTAAAAGGAGCCATCAAGTGAATGCCTGTATCTTCTGTTTTCTTTTCTGCTTCTCTGCCCCAGTCCTTGCCTGGCAACTCTCCTGAATAAACTCCTGTGTGGCCCTGTTAGTGTGTGTGTGTGTCTGATAACATGCTAGAAAACAACAATTAAAGCAAATGTTTTTGTCTCCTTACAGAGGAAAAAAGATTTTCTCTATCAATCTCCACTTATTCTTTAAAAAATAAAGAGAAAAATTAAGTGTACCTGGGACTGTGTTAGTCTAGAAAATAATGCGTATAAGCCATTCATGTAATTCCTAGCATTTCTTCTCCAAAAGTACAGTGTATGCCCTTCACCTCAGTTAGTTAAGCTCTAGTACATGATTTAAGAACTTAATAAGATCAGAGTAAAAATCCCAGCCCAGTGCAGCACTGGAAGAAGTCCAAAAACATTTTTAGAAGACTAAATATTGGTGACCAATTTTTATTTTATGCATATTTTGTATTCATACTCCTTTCTAAATTAGAAACTTAAGACCTGGCTTTTCTGAATTAAGATATCACATATTCTTATTCATTTGAAGAAAGTCAAACACTCACTAACAAATGAAAATCATGTAAAAATGTACTAGTAATAGTCATATTGAAAGTATTCTAAAGCCTTCTAATTTTTCTCTGTAGCTATATAGTTTTTACTTCAGCAAATACATTAAGTGCTTAGGGTCTTTCCTTCTCATTTGTTTTATAATCTCCTCTTGTTGTTTTTTAACTTCTGTCTTTTTTTCCTTGCTGAAGTTTTAGCTTGTGAGAGATGCTGACAGTGTGGAAATGAGGTCTGGCCAAGCCTCACTGAGATCTCCGGCTCCTCAAAGAGAAACACAATAAATAAGACCATGAAACAAAATATCCTTCTGAGTGTTGGCAATTGAAGTCAACTTCGGCAGTTAGACAAGTTTTGTTTTCAAGTACAAAGATTATAATGTGTTTCATGCAGCTGTTCCAACAGATTGCCTTCTTAAGGGAGCTGCAAGAAGAGATACAAAGTGGGTATTTATAAGTAAAATCTGATGATAATTATTTCCTAATTAAGAAAATGTTGTTTGGTGATACCAAAGCACAAAGAAGTAAAGAAAATGAAATGAAATGGCTAGATGTAAAACAAAACAAAATAAATGAAGAACCAGCCAAAGAACAAAAGAATAAACTAACTACACCTTTGACAGCTAGTAAAAATAAGTAGCTGTGAGTACAGAGGACAAGGAGAACTGAAGAGAGACTGGACAACTGGTGTAAAACCTGTCATTATTTTTTTTATAACTTTACTGACATTAATTATAAGTGGCAGGTGAACTGCCAACTAAGAATGCTGTGCTTGTGGAGACTTTGAGAAAGTTTTAGATCTTTTAGCAAATAGTTTGGGAACAAAGTCCAGGATTTCAAGTTAATATTTACAGGAATGTGCTACAAATAATGCTGTTAGCATGAAGCAGCTCTTCAAAACAGTTTGCAGAATTTTGCTAATTAAACCTTGAACTGTTGATAAATAATGTGTCCATTTAAAATGGCACAGAAAAAACAATCTATTCATTGTGATATACTCTGATGTTTCTAAATCTTAAGTACTACTTAAACCTTAACTTCCTACTCTGTCCTGTGTCTTTATACATGCAAAATACAAACACAGGTACACTTAGCCTTCAAATACTATAGCCCCACAATAACTATTTATGACTAGACTAAATAGTGTCTCATAGTAACAGAAATAAGGTTACCAGAGTAAGCATAGTAGTGGGTATTAAAGACGATAGTCTTAATATTTCAGTTGTCTTTTAACAACAAATCTGCATCCTCTCTACCCTGACTCATACACTAACTGCAAATTAGATATTTTACTTTTGTAATTTATTGGCCCACTGATAATTTTTCATTATCATGTGCAGTATTTAGTAATTATGCTTCTATGTGACATAATATGATGATTACCTCTTGTGTATTAGATAATGTCAGTCAGGAAATAAGGGCCAAGTTTATTTTGTTCAGAACAAAGTTCAGTAAATACATATTATGGACCAGTTCAGCGAGGGAGATGTAAAATCATAATTTTTGATATTAGATGAAATCCTTGGAAACTCATACTTTTCTCTAGAACAAATAAAAAGTAATTGTAAAGATGTTTAATATCAAAAATGTATTTACTTTAAAACTCATGTATATTTAAAATAGGTACAGATTTATGTAAAGTGTAAACATCATTATGACCTAAAAATACTTTAAAATCTTTCACCATTTCTGGATTTTGGCACAAAGCATTTGAATAAAACTAAAGAATTTCTGTTGCCATTTGTTCATCAGCTTTGTTGAATTATGAAAAAGAACAGAAGAGATCACAGAAGGAAAACAGTAGCCCCCATATATGTTGCACTTCAAAAGTGTCCTTGAATTCCCAAATGACAAGCTTATAAAGTAGAAAAGTAGAAATTCCTATACTTGTTTTGTATGTATTTGGTATGCATATTTTATATACAAAGGTCACATTGTTATAAATGTTCATATTTTGCTTCAGATATATGGTGCAGTTAAATATTGAAGACATCTTGTAAATCATTATTGCAAATTGGTAAAAATGAAGTCCCCTTTGGCTGATAGCAGACAGCCAAAACATATAGGAATCAGAATTGGCTGCTTTAGATGATAGCAGTAGGGGGTGAAATATTGGTCAGTGTTATCTAGGACTCTATGACGCAGGTTATGTTGCTCTTATTCACAATGAGAATGATAACAATATTTTCAACCAAGTTTATGCAGATAGATTGACAGCATTTTGGACTTGTCTTTCATAACAAATTTCCTTAGATATCTTTCTTAAAAAGTTAGAGAAATGGAACAATTTAAAGTGGGATCCCAGCATGCTTCTTCATACCTCCCATCCCATCTTCCCAAAACATAATTATGTAATTTTATGTAGCTTCAGTTCTCAGTGAGAACAAATAATCAGCAACTGTAGGAAGTTCTGCATAGCCAGAATAGCCAAAACTTCTATGTCCACTATCAGGGATTTGTAGTGTTTTTTTGAACTTATACCTGTAATACCACATATTTATTTTAAGTTTAAAATATTTTATTACTAATATTCATTGTACAGGGTACTACAAAATGAGAATATTTTTATTCACATTTTAATATACATCATGCTGCAAATATTTTTTACCTTGAATGTAACATCAGTCAGAAAGTTTATCAGGTCTTATATTCAACCAGGGTTAGTCTAATGTGCTAGTTGCTGTGGTGGTGTGTGCCTCCTTATAATTTGTGTATGTGGGTGTGTAAGTGATTTACTAAGTTTATTAAGTTTAAATTTTATAGAAATACTCTTATTAATCTTCTAGCCATAAAACAATGATTTCAAAAAGTACTCAGCAAACTTTCTTTGGTGATGGCCCTGTATAGTGATTTGAAAACCATTTCCAGTGTCTTTAGGTGAATTTGGAGAATCAGTGTCACAATTCATTCCATTTTTTTTTTTTTTTTTTTAGAAACTATGGCTTCCTGGATCCCACTCCCCTTAGAGGAACACCTGACTCAGTCTTGAGGTTGGGGTAGAAAACTGGATCTGGCAGGTTTGGAGACTGAACTAAGCAATATTGGGACAGTGGGACCATGGGATTGCCTGCTGCCTGCCCAGGGAGGGGATGGGGAGTTGTGGAGAAGAAAGAATGACCTGATGTGGTAGGAGGGGGAAGGGACCTTGAATAAGGATATACAAGGATAGAAAGTGTGACTTCTTTGTTAATAATAATAATAATAATAATAATAATAATAATAATAAAGAAACTGTGGCTTCCTTGATCATGGTCAAGGCAAACAAGTCTACTTTGCATCTAATGTCATTTTCTATTTATCTGCTTTAACAATTTAACATAAAAATTGGTTTGGATTAAATAACGCAAATCAAAGTTTTTGAGTAATTTTGTTTCTGGCAATCTGAGCACACCATGCTCTTAATGAGAAGGATTTTGTCTGTATTTTTAAAATCATATATTTTAAAATACATATTTCCTAGTAAGCAATTATTTGCTCTTTAGCCACCGGTGCTGTATGTTATAGAGAAAACTTTTATCCTGTCACAATAAGTCAAAGGCCCCCTTTGCCTTTGTCTTTCCACTTGGCCCGTGGCTTATCTGCACTCTATTACATATTGCTACTTGGGCAGCTGGACTGAATCTATTGTGACTCAGTACTCTTTCCCCTGTATCTATGCTTGGATTTCCTGCCTGTTTCCAAGCTGTTCACCCACAGATCAAAGCAATTTCTTTATCATCCAATGGTATTCACAGCATACACAAAGACATCCCACATTAGTCTGCTTCCTTATATACTCATAGGTGCATTTGTGTGTCCTGGTTGCATTTCATGTATGCTTATTCATCCATATCAAATCCAGTTGTAAAACATTTGGTTGGGTATCATACTCAGTCACTATCCACATTTTATTTAAAGATAGGGTCTGATAATGAGCCTACATCTCATGCAATTTAGCTACACTGGCTGTCTACTGACTCCAGAATTCTCTCCGTCTCTGTTTCCTATTGTGTTTATAGATTCACAATCACTTTTACTATGTGACTGAAGGAGTCTAGTAAAGAGAATAAAGATCACAAATCTGTTACCAGACTTTTTCTTTTTTCTTTTTTTTTTTTTTTGCTTTTTTAACATTTAAAGAAAAAGAAAATAATTTAAACTCTCAAGTAGCATTGCCTTTAAATTTTTTTAAGCGTTCATAAAATGTATGATTTCATTGCTTTTTCTGCAGATCCAAGCAGTGCTTGAATTTAAGATAGAAATTTTTGTAGTCAAATATAGGTTAATCAAACTTGTTAATCAAAATAAAATAGAAATGCTCTTTTCAAAGTTTACACTTTATCATGCACAAAATAATCAAATTTTAAATAGAAGTGCAATGAAAATAATAAGCATTTATTATATACTAAAAAATTAAATGATCAATGTAATAGCCAACTTAAAATATTAGAGAAGTTGAATGAAACATTTTAATGTTAACATATTTATGAGACTAGAAAACAGAAGATCTTCTAAAATGTGAAATGATTCATTTAAATAAAAATATCATGAAATCATTTTTAATGTGGTTTTCTCAACTATTACAAATGTTTTTGTGTTATCATTTATTTTATCAAAGTTAATACATATTTGCAGTGCCTTTATTATAAATTTTATACACCAATTGTAAACTGGCTAGGTTTAATCAAGCATGCAAAGAAACATCATTTTGGTAAACTAAGAATAAAAATGTTTTAAAAAAGCAGTAAGTTTCCTAAGAATTTCTTCATAAAACAATTTTTTCTAGAATGCATTTATTTAAGGTTATCATTAAAAAATCTTAAGTAAAGAATGCTTGTAAATAGTTAATTCTAAAAACAAACTTTCAGATAGTTTCCAATGTAACTGAATCATTTCACAATATTTCTATACTGTTTTTGATCAAATAACATTAATTGTTTTTATTTAAGATATGAAAGAGTTGTGTGGTAGTTTTGACAATTGTAAAAGTACACTTCCATCACAGCAGTGTCAAATACAAGAGAATTCTATGATTGCATCTCTGTGGTGATCAACTGTTTTATCAACACAATTGGAAAGTGCTCTCAAGTTAATGTTAACTCTGAAGCAATAAACACCCCCACATTGTCTTTGAAATTCATTTCTGACACATTAAAACCCACCCTTTTCTAATAGTACATTTCAAATATGAAATGTGTTTTTTTCTTCCAAACAGAGCTTTCTTTGTAAACAAAATACAAATGGTTATTTGTAGCCTTTCTGACATCCATTTATATTCTTCAAGCTGTAGCTACAAAGTGTCAAAATAATGGCATGCAAAATGAAAAGGGAAAAAAGTTT
This sequence comes from Sigmodon hispidus, assembly GCA_004025045.1. Classification (NCBI taxonomy): domain Eukaryota; kingdom Metazoa; phylum Chordata; class Mammalia; order Rodentia; family Cricetidae; genus Sigmodon; species Sigmodon hispidus. The sequence goes on along the minus strand of PVIH01014366.1, from coordinate 10,101 downwards.
CTCACTGGTTCTTTTGAAAATAGAAGTCAGAGGAAGCAGAGTAATAGAGTTGTCTATGAAGTTCATATGTACAAAATGAAAATAGCTCAAGATATTTCTAATATTTATAATAAGAGCTCAGTGAGTTAAAGCACATCATATAGGACAGTTTCCAGCCAGTGACACAAATCAGAAATTTTTCAATAGCGTTTAAAAATATTCATGCTAAATTCTCCCTCAGATATATCTGAATTTACAGTAATCTGTGAGGAGTAGATAAATATTGATATCATGTATAGTTTTATTCATATTTTTCAGGAACTAAAGGACAGTTTTTCTATACCTCAGCTTTCACATGCTTGTATTCTGAGAAATTGGAGCACCCTAATGAAACTTATAAAAATATCTAAGAAACAAAAAAAACCCAAATATACTTTATCAGAAATTCTTCTATGGTATCTCTTTTCTCTAGAACCTAATATTGTTCACGGGAAGCAGAATACAACTTAAATCAGCAATTGTCTCTTATTTTTAATTGTCAACAAAATTCTAAACAAACCATAGGTAAATATTATTGTCATTTTTGATGAGCCTTTCTCTTTCATTTCATATCTCCATATCTGAAATGTGATATTTTATTAATTTCTTAGACTCACAAATATAGGACAATGTTTATGAATTAAACAATCATTAAAGTTTGTGAACAAGACCAATGCAAATATTTATCAAGAGTTTAATGTGAGCTGGTTGCACTTCTGAACATTTTATAAGAATTGGTTGATTAATCCACAAGACTTTATAAAATTATTTTATTCTTCTTTCTGAAAAATCTCAGCTTATTTTATCTTCATGTGCTTTTCAAGAAACTCAAATTATTTTTACCTCTGAGATATTTTACTTCTGATTTTATTCAGATTTGGAGGAAAAATATTGTAATGTTTGAAATCCACTTCCTTAATATAACACCAGTGGCATAGACACTAAGAACAACAATCAATAAGTAGGATCTCCTGAATCTGAGAAGCCTCTGTAAAGCCAAGGACAGTGTCAATAGGACAAAAAGACAGCCTACAGAAGGGGAAAAGATTTTCACCAACCCTACAAGTGATAGAGGATTGATCTCTAAGATATACAAAGAACTCAAGAATTTAGAGCCCAAACAATTAATAAACCAATCAAGAAAGGGGTTCAGAACTAAAAAGGCAATTTTCAGTAGAAGAATTACGAATGGCTGAAAGACACTTGAAAAAGTGCTCATCATCTTTAGGCATCAGAGAAATGCAAATCAAAACAACTTTGAGATACCACCTGACACGTGTCATATTGGCTAAGATAAAAGACACAGATGACAGCTTATGCTGGAGAGGTTGAGGAGCAAGGGGAACACTCCTCCATTGTTGGTGGGAGTGTAAGCTTGTTCAGCCACTCTGGAATGCAGTATGGCAGTATCTCAGAAAACTGAGAATCAATCTCCCTAGTACACAGCAATATCACTTCTGGGTTTATACCCTAAAGACGCACAGTCACACTCCAATGGCATTAGCTCAATTATGTTCATAGCAGCATTATTTGTAATAGCAAGAAACTGGAAACAACCTAGATGCCCCTCAACTGAAGAATGGATGAACAAACAATGTATAGTACATCTACACAATGAATTACTACTCAGCAGTACGAAAAAATAATATCCTAATATTTGCAGGATGGATTTGGAAAATATCCTCCTGAGCGAGGTATCAGAAACCAAGAAAGATAAGCAGGGGATGTACTCACTCATTAGTGGACTCAACCAAACAAACATCAAACAAAAGAAAACAAAAAAAGCAAAGCATGCCCAAGCTGCAAACCACAACCATTGAACAGGTTGGGATCAGAAACGCCTTGGACTGACACATGGTACTAATCCCTCCTAGAGGAACACCTGACTCAATCTTGATGCTGGGGGGAGAAAACTGGATTTGCCAGGAATGGGGGCTGAAATAAGCAATATTGGGACCATGGAACCTTCGGACCGCCTGCCCATGGAGGGCAGAGATGTGGAGAAGAGAGAATGACCTGATGTGGTGGGAGGGGGAAGAGATCTTGAATAAGGATATACAAGGATAGAAAATGTGACTTCTTTATTCATAATTATAAATACACACACACACACAAAAGAAAAACTTATTGGTAATAATATTTATTTTCTTAAAATATACTCAACAAATTTTGAAAAATGGAGGTTTGTCTTTTATGGATGATTGGATTTTACCTGATAAGTGGTTATTTGACTAGTAAAAGATGCACATTCATTACAAATATCTTGGAAATACTTTTTACCTTTGATTTTTTTAGGTATTTCATTATATAGTTTATTATCCAAATAAAAAAATCTATAGTAGCCACATTGTGGATTCTGATACCAACACATAAAGTTTGTGAACAAGACCAATGCAAATATTTATCAAGAGTTTAATGTGAGCTGGTTGCACTTCTGAACATTTTATAAGAATTATAAACACATAAAGGTGATTTAAGACCAGTCTAGAGTATAATTCACTTCTAGGAGTGCCAACATTTCAATATTTGTCGACTACTTGTTTCCAAGTACGGTCAATTGGGACCATAATCTATAGACAGTCTTCATTCATAGGAGTCTGCATCCAATTCTCTGGTGCACACATGGAGGTATTCTTAAATTATTTATTTAAAATAAAAAGAAAATGGTATGATTAACATAGTAGTTAAATTATCTGTTTTTAGATAAATGGTAAAGTCTGCAAGAACACCACTTATAGTATGAGGCCAAGTTTAGAAATAAGTAGTATAGAGAAATTAACACCATTGAGGAATTGTTCTTGTTTTATTAACTTGGACAGAGGTTCATTAGAGGCTATAGTTCTGTTAAAGTTGCATTTCTAATTTTTATTTTAACTTTGGTAAGAGGTATGTATTGAGAAAATTATGTATTTCTTTTCAATTTTTCAATTTGGTGGAATACTGATTTTTACAATTCTCTAGATTTTCTTAGCATTTGTTTTTCACATGGGAAAAGTGAAAGGGGACCCCTTTTCACTTCTAATTAATTGCTTGGGGGTTGATGTTTTGTCCTTTATTTATATTTATATTTATTTTTTGTATATTTATATAATTATATATTATATATAAAATTATATATATATTATGATTAAATATAATTATATTTATTAATATAAATAAATAAATATTTAATTATTTAGCATTGATAATTGTTTGCTGTCCCAAGCAATAGTGTTATATTTTGTGGTTGCAGCTTGAGTAAAGTGTTTAATTTAGTTATTTATTCACAACTTTATCTACATTATTTTTTTATAGTCTTATCTCATTAGATCCTGTATGTATTCACCAAAATTCTTCTTTCAAGTGCCCCTTCTATTTTGTGTGTGTGTCCCACTGCATTTATTAGATTTTCTTGAATGAGCATTAATGAGAGGTTAGGACTTAATGAAAGCAATGCAGTAATGGCTATATCATTGAGTAATATAATTCCCCATGATACCTGAGATGTGATACCTGACTGTGGCTCTTTAGAATGTCTAGATTAAAACAACAGCAAAAAATGTAACAAGCACAACAAAATTACTGTTTTACAGTAGATTATTAATTATCTCATTAACTGACAGTGAATTTGAGGAGGAATAATTTATTTGGAATCAAAATTCTCAAATAGAGTTTATTAAAGCAGCAATTTTTGACAGGAGAGGCTTGACATATGACATCAACAGATAGGAAAAACAGAGAAGTAATTTGTAATTCTTTATTCAGTCTGAGATTCTATTCTATGGAGTAGTATATACCATTCATATTTATGGTGAGTCTCCTCACATGTATGTTTTTGTGGAAGTTCAAAATCCTATTAATTTAGCTATCACACCGAGGAAAATGAAAAACCCTATTTTTACTCATTTTGTTTTATTCAGTCTTACCTTTGTCTTAGCTACATTTAAGAAATTCAAGTCAAAATATTTCTTTAAAAAATATGAAATATGTTTTAAATAAGTGTAAATAATTTCTTTTCTAGCTATAAATTATTTACTTCTGGTTAATTAGTATTAATTCCATACTCTAACCAGCATTTACTTATATAAAGATATTTTTCATCTAATATAATGTCATGCTTGCATTTGTCTATTTTCTTATATACGATTTAATGATTTTGGTTATAGATTTAGTGACTTTGTATTTTGTCAATTGCCTAAAACTTAGTCACTAATGTCTTAAACTAAATATTTTTTATACTTAACATATTGTTTTCTCTGTTGAGTACTTTCTCAAGTACTAAGGGTACACATTTTAAAATTTTAAACCTGCACATTTCTCAATGTGCTCCTCTTACCTTTGCCTCTGCTTCGTAAATAATTTCTAGAGATAGAAAATTGTTCAAATATTTTACTGTATTATATATGTTCTGATGTAGTGTGGTGCGTACCTGTGTATCTAATCAGTTCAGAGAAGATGCTGTAGAGAAAGGAGTGATAAAAACTGTGGCTTCCCTGCTGAGAAAAACCCAGTTAAAATATAGTTCTTACACATTATCTTGAAACAAATTCTTTTTGAAGGATGTACTATTTTATAAATTTGATTTTTACTTAGGATTTCTGTTTACACCATGTTATAAAAGAAAGTGCACAAAATTGCATTTGGTTTTTTGTAAGTTTCCACCATATGGCATACATACATTATTTTATTTAATTTTATGCAGAAATTATTCTTTATTATATAAACATTAATGTAAATTTATCTTTAATTTATAAATTAAGATAGAACAAATATAAGAAGATTATTGCACATAAAAATTATTAGTCAAAAAGGAGCCATAGATAATTTGTACTAGTATAGATTGTTAAATATTGATACAAATTCAAATATAAAATTATTTTATATGTCTAAGGTAATTTGTATATTGATACAAAATTAAATCTATAAATGCCATATTATGCATGTGCTTCTACCTCTGATTAAAATATTTTACACATTAATGCATAATAATCATATTGTTGTCATTTCTACTATGCAATTTCTACCTCTGTTTAATTATTCTAGTCATAATATATATATACATCGATTATATTTCTGTTTTAAATGTTTTGTATACCTCTGTTTAGATATCTTGTATGATGGTATATTTAAGATACTGCTGTTACTAAACATTTACCATTGTTTAATGTTTATATGATGGTTATACTTAAAGTCATTATTCAAAAACCTATACATCCATTTGTAGATTCTCTATTTTTACAATGTAAGCTTCAGTCTTTAAGACACTAAAAATTCAGGTCACAATTACATAGGATTACCATGTACTAGTCACATTGTTTAGGTTTCTGAAATATATAATAAAATCTGTCAAATAGACAAGAGTTTTCAGTCACTTTAGACTGAAAAAACATAGCATTTAATATTTTATTATTCAAAATTTGGCTATGAGAGACAAGATTATTCCTGGAAGCACTGTTCCTTTCCTGAGATGGTGTTGGGCATCAAAGATAATCCACAAAGAGTTTGCCTTCCCTGGCAGATAATGGTCTATTGGACAAAGAACTGTACTTGCCTTGACTGCTGACAGTAAACATACTGTCCAATCCAGACAAACAAAACAAAAGATAAAGATTACTAAATCTGTGAAGACAAGACAATTTCTCAAAATGCCCTACTTCTGAAAAAATCTATCAGATATCTTTTGGCCTGTACCTAAAAAAGTAGATAGTTCAAATTTACAGAAAAGCTGTTGGTGACTGTCCAGGCATTTGACTGTCATCTTCCTCTCCTAAATTTTAAAAGTTACTCATCCATGCATTCAGCTTATTCAGATAATATATTTTCCTTCTCAGGTCTTTCATGGGGTTAAAGACTAAATAGCTAAAGTTACTACCATCATATATCTTAGACAAGAGCATTTAGATATTAGATTGATATTATTAAAGATAAACAGCTTTAAAATAATCTCTATATATTGCCACTTACCAATATTCTAGACACTTAGGATATATTTTATGTATGTGGTTCATTAGCACTAGTTTGACCTTGTTTATGTCATTGCCTTCTCCCTCTTCTGGATGTTACCTTTTAATTGTTTCTATTGTAAATATTCTTATAGAACTTTCTTATAGACAAAAGTGGGAGATGTGGTGGAATCAGGCACTTTTGAGCAAGATATAGACATGGCTTTGAGGTCTTAAAAATCCATGTATGGGGCGTGGCTGGCCCCCTTTGAAGACTTGTGCACCTGCATGCTGCCTGCCCTTCCTGTTTGTTCCCATGTCCTTAGAGGAAGGATTGCCAATGCCACAGCATGAGACATTTCAACCCTCCAGGAATTGCCTTAAGGTTTAATTTTGGATCAGTGAGTGTTTCATATAAGCCCCTTAATAAATATTAATCCTTTTATATGATCAAATGGCAGTGAATAATTCCATACTATTTTATAAATTTGATTTTTACTTAAAGTTTCCATTTAGACCATGTTATAAAAGAAAGTGCAAAGTATGACACTTGATTCTTTGAAAACCTTCTCTATATTGTATACATACATTGTTTTTTTAATTCGATTTAAAAATTACTTTTAAGGTTATTTTTACTGTTTTAAGAAGACATTTATACCAAAAATATTGGAAATTAGCTTGGTATTTGGAAAGTTTTCATATTTTAAGCTTGACAATAAAAATCAACCACTAGTATGTTACCAACTGAATGATATCAACCTTTAAAATTAAATTTTAATAAATATACCTTATGGTAACTATAAAATATTATAGTTGTTTAGCTTTAATGAATATTTTTGAATAATGTGACGTTCATTTGAAATAATTCTATCTTTGAGAATTTTGAGTGATATATACCTATGAAATGTCTTTTAATGAAATAAGAAAACAGTAGGACTTTATCTGATCATAGAACAGATAAGAAGTATTTCACTTGCAGTGTATATATGCTTTTCTTTTGAAAAATAAATCAACACACCATAGCTATGACAATAATTTAACTGAAAGTTTCTCAGTATTCTTAATCACTAACAGGGATCTTGGTATTCCACACATCTAGCCATTTCTTATGCTTTATGAGACAAGTAATATTAGAATTACATGATTCTTGCTGTGAGAAGTATGGGTACCATTAAGAAAAAATAAATAGAACTGACATAATAATTACCTAGTCTGCTGAAATAAGTCTGTACAATTAATGCCATTTTAAAGCATTAGAATTTTTACTCGTTCAGCAAATGAACCACAGGTTCCCATGAACAGTTTTATGAACCTTATACTTATTTAAATCAGAATTCTTTTCTTGTCATTGTTTGTTCTGATGGAGCTTTAATTTTAAGAATTAAATAACATACCTTTTCAGTTAGAACTTTTTAAACATTTGTTTTCTTTCAAAATTTCTTATTAAAGATAAATCAACATGAGAAATATATTTGACATGGTAATTTCACTTACCTTGAGTAAATGAGAAATCATTAACATTAACCATCATGTATTTCTTAAACAATCACATCTTTAGAAATTCGCTTTAAACATATCTTAAACATAAGATAAAAAATAGTTACATTTCAATTCATATTATTATTTTATCCCAACTTATCTTAATTATTTTTTCATAAGTTATTTTTGATTTGTTTTACTCATATTTAACTATTCAGTATTCAAAGTAAAAAAAAAATTTAAAAATATATCTAAAATGTGAACTCATGAAAGTTAGTAACTTTTACATCATAGTGTTTCCTCCCTCTTTGCCTGGTCCCTCCCCACACTTTCTTTCTATCCACCCCACCATCTACTTCTTTACCTGTAATTCCTGTCTTTATATAGAAGAAAAGGGTGAGGATTTCACAGCTCATTTCCTCATATATCAGTGCAGAGCTCTACATGATTATACAGGCATCTCTACTGCAGGAATTTGTCCTTGAAAAATCAATGGATATTAAGATTAAACTATGCATTTCTATGCCTATCAAATAGAAAACAAAACAAAACAAAACAAAGCTAAAACAAAGGACCTGCATGATTTTACAGAAGGAGGGCATCTTCAAGGCTGTAACCGATTATATACAATGAAATTTTTACTTTGAATGGTTAATGGAAATTAATTTTTCAAGGTAAAGCTTCAATTCACCACTGAAGGTCTCATGTTCTGGGAATCCCATCAGCTATAAGCAAAAACAAACAAAAACTATGATTTGACTGCCTATTTGATTCTCATATATATTTGTATTAGTTGCTTTTTTTATTGCTGTGAAGTGACAGTATACCAGAAAAAAAATTAACCCAAGGAAGAAAGAGTTTATTCTCACTCGCAGTTCAGAAGTGTCCTTCATTATGACAGAGGAAGTATGATGGAAGCAGCTTAGCACAGTTGGATCATGAGGCACCTGCAGCCAAGGAGCAGAGAGAGCTGCATTCTAGATCTTTCCTTACGGTCACTTTCACTTTTTTATATTGTCAGAACCAGGGTCAGTGGCCAAATGCCATCCACATGTAGGGTGACTATATTTACCTTCATTAAGCTGATATGCAAATTTCCTAACAGAAATGCCCTAAGATTTATCTTCAGCTGATTTTACATCCTGACAATCTAACAATCAGTATAATCCATTGTAACCATGGAGAATGTAGATTAACCTCAGTGAAGGAAAAACAGATGAACACTATCCATGCTGTTGAGGGAAAGTGAAAGATAACAAATTTATTCTACTGTTAACAGTATCTGTCACATGGGTTCTTTTTCTTTCTTTTTGTTTCAGTCTTTAAAGTAGGAGAGGTAGAATTCTATCTCAGAGAGAAATTAAACAAATATTAGTAAAATAAAACTGCATATAAATTTTGTTTCTGCTATAATCTTTAGAAAATAATCAGTGAACATTGTACTTCTTTTTGTATTGTGTTCTCAAAACCTTCTGTTCACAGCAATATTTCTAATATTTGATTTAAAATTCTTAGTGAAGTCAGTGTTCTATACTTTCATTCTTCTCAGTCTCAATTACTTATCTGGTCTTGTTTTCAACAAAGCAAAAAAAAAAATCCTTTAAATGGGCTGTTTGAAATTATGCTTAATCATGTCCTCCTCTTTGACATTGAAAGCTCTCACATTAGCTGACATTGTAAGACTTAATTGGCAGAATCTTTAGTTGAAAAAGCAATACTAGATTCAGGTGCCCCCTGCTTTATCTCTGAGGCACTGAATGCATTTAAAAATGTCACTTACATTCCCTGGACCTAATTTTATTATCTTCTAGAATTGAATAATTACAAACATCCTGTCTATTTAAAAAGGTTTTGTTCAAGATACAACTAAACAATGTAGACAGAATAAACAGTTATGGTAAAGTGTTATAATTATCCTATATCTATTGATCACACTACAAAGCCTCAATGAAGTTTGAGTTTCAGGAATTTTATTTTATGAGCATTTTTGTTTCTTCACAGGTCAGCATAACAATGGATAATACTGGCTTTTGTGGCTTGGGTTTTTAATAAAAATGTCTCACGATGAGAAAATTATTCTTTCCAGTTTAGAATAAAGAATTTTTAAATATATAATCATTATCTGTTAAGATGTTATAGAAATGGTCTCTATACAAAATGGATGCTAGAAACGTTATAAAGTGTGCATTCTTGAAGAAAAAAAAAACAAAAATTAAATTTGCTCAGAAAATGTAAAATTATCTGTCATAATTAAAAAAATATTATGGGAAAATTTACATCGCAGCAGCACAAGAAACAGTTGTATATACTTGGAAGTGGTCATTAAAAGTATGAATTTTTGTCACAGTATAAAAAAGGCCTTTTTTGTTTCTCTGTAACATTACAATTGCGCTAACTAAAAGCACTTGACTGTCAGATGTGATAATATAAAGAAATTGAAGGAACAAAGAGCAGAAGACTAATAGGAACATAAGAACACAGAAGTCCATTATTGGTGGGATTGTAAGCTTGTTCAGCCACTTTGGAATACAATATGGAGGTTTCTCAGAAAATTGAGAATCAATCTCCCCAAGGACCCAGCAATACCACTTCTGGGTATATACCCTAAAGAGGCACATTCACACTCCAAAGGTATTAGCTCAACTATGTTCATAGCAGCATTATTTGTAATAGCAAGAACCTG
>PVIH01014365.1:0-54102 GCA_004025045.1 Sigmodon hispidus | reverse complement strand
TCTTTTTTTTTTTTTTTAAAAAAAGACTTTTCATTAACCTTGAGAATGTTTCAAACAAGAAAGAGAAGTGGGTGAGGGGAGAGAGTGATGGGGATGGGGGGAGAGAGAGGGAAGGAGGGGAGAGTGAGGGAGGAATGACAGGAAGAAAAGAGTAATGAGACACAGTGGCGTCTTGAGTTATTAGGTGTCATGTGACCAGAGATTTGACTCAGGTGAAGGAGGGTGCTACTGGAAAGACATTCCAGACAGGTGGAACAGAATGCAAGAAGGCCCAGAGGGAACCACATGCTTAGAAAGTTTGAGAAAGTCGGAAGCCAAGTGAGGGGTGATGCAGAAGATGGTTATAACTCATCCTGAGCTTTACAAAGACAGAGTCAGCTTCTGTGTGGGGATTAGACCTCGGGGAGGAAGCAAGGAGGCTGGCTGAGGGTCCATGGGGATGTTTCTATTTCTGATGGATAACTGGGATGCAGAAACCTCTTGGAAGGTCAGTCAGCCCACAAGTACAGAGTGCTGGCAGAGCTCAATGCAGGCAGCAGGAATGCCATCTGACTGCACCGGGAATTCCATGCTGGTTGCCCTTGGAGCCCTGCCAAGGTATGTCCAGCACTGAGAACGCTTGCCAAAGGGCACTTCACTTCTGATCATGATGTGCTAGGAAGGTTGAAAAGCCAGATGCTTGTATTTTAAATCTATTTTTTATTATTATTTGGCACAAGTGTTAAAGTGTCATTTTAAATTAACTATCATAGAACCAAAAACAAGCTTAGAGAGAAATATTGTAACCATCAGACCATGCCTTGTCACCCAGGGATTCCTGGCAACTATAAACACTTAGGCTTGCCCCACTGTGCAGACTTCCAGACCCTCTAGAGAAGGAATCATAAGCTTCCATTGTTGAGAATTCCTGGCAGCGATAAATACTTTCAGGCATGCTGGGAAGTCTTAAGGTCCTGGGGCTAACATTTGAAGACGCTCACTTTCTGTCTGATAGTATGTAAACATCGCCCTAGCTTGACTCTTGGGCGTGGCCTTGTGATTCTAGTATCGCCATGTTGCGGCCACGCCCCCGCCTGCAGAACACGCATGCCCCGCCCTCAGAGCATGCTCTCCCGCAGCTCGGGGCGTGTCTACATGGTCACCCTTTAAAGAGACGCAACACGTAGCAGGCATCTCTCTTTTTCTACCTCTCTCTCTCTCTCTCTCTCTCCCTCTCCCTCTCCCTCTCCCTCTCCCTCTCCCTCTCTCTCCTTCCTCCCCTCTCTCACCGATTCCCTGGATATCCAGACCCCAATAAACTCAACATGGACTCCTGGCAGCGTGGCAGCGTGTTCCATCCTTCCACGCACAAGACTAACAGTGTCATTCCATTGTGAAAGGCAGAATGAAGCTGGAGAAGGATAGAAAGGTGGAATGAGATTAAACCCTCATCCTTAAGCCCTTTTGTTGTGTATGTGTGCTCACACATGCGCCAGAGGTTAATAGCAGGTTTTGTGGTGTTTTGAAAGAGTGCCCTCAAAGGCTCCTATATTTGATTGCTTGGTCATTAGGGAATAGCACTGCTTGGGAGGTGTGGCCTTGATGGAGGAAGTGTGCCGCTGGGGGTGGGCTTTGGAGTTTCAAAAGCCCAAGTCCGTCTCATTGTCTTCCCTTTTCCTGCTGCCTGTGGATCTGGATGTAGAACTCTCAGTGACTTCTTCAGCACCATGTCTGTGTGCACACTGACATACTTCCTCCCATGACAACAATGAGCTAAACCTCTGAACTCGAAGCAAGCTCCAAGCAAATGCTTTCCTTTACAAGCATTCTCTTGGTCATGGTGTCTCTGCCCAGCGATAGAACACTGACTAAGACAGGTGTCTTCCTCAGTTGCTTCTCTTACTGTACTTCTTTGGAGACAAAGAAGGTCTATCCTAAACCCAGAGTCACTAGTTAGTTAGACTGGCTAATGGAAAGCCCCAGGGAACCTTCTATCGCCACATCCACCTCTGGGATGACAAGTGGGCTCAGCTTCCTTACAACGTTCTGGAGATCTGAACTCAGGTCCTCATGTGGACACATCCCAACTCTGAAACTGTTTTATAGCAGGCATTTATATATTCATGAAGCAGGGAGCCTTGTGATGAAAACATCTCCCATTAGCCCTTACCCAACATTGTTGCACTGTGGATTTGATTTGGGTAGGAGGCACATTCAAACCACGGCACTACTTAATTAAGAAGTCTGCATATTAGCTCCAGAAGTTTGAGCCCAATGGGACTTGAGTAAGAAATTAACACAGACCCTGTATTTTTGGACTCACCAGGTAAGTAACTAGTCTGTAATACCCCAAAATTATCCTCATTAGTTAAAAAGTCCCAGGGGATGGCTAGGCAGTGGTGGTGCATACCTTTAATCCCAGCATATGGGAGACAGAAGCAGGAGAGTCTCTGAATCTGAGGCCAGCCAGGGCTACATAGAGAAAACCTGTCTTAAAAATTGGGGAGTGAGGAAGGCCCAGTGATGGAGGAGCTGGACATTGTTTTCATTGCCTGTTCTCCTTCCTCTTTGGTTCACCCACAGATCATAAGGGCATAGCTAAGACACACGAACCAATGCCCTAGTAGCATTTGACCAATGACACTGTTTTATTCTTCTGTGTGGTACTTTTAAGCATAAGCATACGCAGGGCATTTATTATATTTGTAAAATACACAATTGTAGAATCCAAAAACAGACTACATTTGAAAAACAACATTTAAAAAACAACCTTTTCTTTACCCTTGATAAATGCAGATCTATTTTAAAGTACATTTTTTTCCTTGTGGTTCCAGAAACTGAACCTAAGGCCTCCCATACGCTAAGCAAGTACTCTACAACTGAGCTATAGCCCTAAGCCTAAAACATGTTTCAAATTTGAGCCTAAGCCCCTGAGTGGTTAACCACAGTTTACAAAGCAGGAAACCGGCATCATGGCTGGAGGTTATTTGCTGTAGTTAAAGACTAAGCCAGTGACCTCTGCAATGCAGCCCTCATTAGAGCTGAGAGATTTCCAGGTCAGCATGCAGAAGGCACAGGGTCAGCTAAGCTCTTACTGTGAATTCTATTGGCCTGGTGATTTCAGATCTGTCCCTTAGACTAGATCACAGTGCTTGTTATTTTTGAATAGGGTGGATTCGTTTCACATTTTGTTTAAATATATATTCTACTATTTAAAGGCAAAGATAAAAATATGACTAATTTTTCTTTACTCCTGCAATTCGGGGAACAAGGGTGTGGTGTTTGACCTAATAGATTCCCAAATGGTTCCTCAAAGTATATTCTTGGATTATGTGACTTAAGAATACAACAAAAATATTTAAGCCTGAAACTGGTGATATTGACATGAATTTGACCTTTTAAATAATTTGCAAGCAATATTGGGCATTAGTCTGGTCTAACTATAGCTTCCAACATTTTTATATTGAAACTTAGTCACCAATGTGATGGTATTAAAGGACGAGGCCATTAGGAGGAACTTGTTTTGAGGACTTCTCACTATAGATTAATGCACATATGAAAAATGCTTGAAGGCTAGGGATGGTCGCATATGCCTGCAGCCCCAGAATAACAAGGCTGAGGTGAGGTAGTGGACTGGATATCAAGACCTTGTCTCACAAAAGGGGGTGAGACTTAAGGAATGACCTGGAGTGGCTGGGCACCATCTGTAACATGAGGGTTTTGGCCAGCCTAGTCTTATGGTCTGGATCTATCTTCTGCTGCTTATTTGGACCAGCAATCTCAAAGTCTTAAAGAAACACACAGATATTTATATTAATTTTATGCTGCTTGGTCTATGGCTTAGGCATATTGCTAGTTAGTTCTTTTATCTTAATTTAACCCATTTTTATTATTTTGTTTGCCACATGGCCTGTACTTACCTGTTTTGTTATATGTTGATTTTTTGGGGGCAGTGGCTAGATAGTCTTTCTTTCTGACGCCATCCTCTTTCTCTTATCTAGGCTCTAATTTTTTTTTGCATATTCTATGATGCCTGTCATGGGCTAAAACAGTTTCTTTACTTAAAGAATGATATTCACAGCATACAGAAAGACATTCCCACATCACTGGCACTATTTCCCATTTTATTCTTCTACCTCATTCTATTTGTTTTTTTCCTTCTACTCTTTCAGAAGCATCAAGAAAGCCCTTGATATATGACAAACACCTTGAACTTGGACTCTCAAACTTCCAGAGCTGCAGGAAGCCAAGTCCTCTCCTTAATTGTCCAATCATCATTGCTTTATTATAGCAGCGCAGGTGTACTAAGACATATGCTTCACTGTGCTGGTCTGTCAAATTAAATTTTCCAGACAAGACCATTAACATTTGTCTCACCTGAGATTATCTTTTGCCTTTCTTCCTAAATATGGATCCATGCTTGGCATACACTTCCAGTCCATTTTGGATACCTTAGTGGAGTAACCAAAGAAACTCAAGGTACTGGAGTCTTGAGTATAATAAGCCTATGACTTTGTTTTATGCATACTAATGTTGCCCTAAAATAAATTATTTAACAAACCCAGGTGAAACAAGACAGTTAGAGTTGGCCCAAATTCAGTAGGACCAGCATCTTTGTGATAAGAGAACACCTGGAGACAGATGTGTAAGTTCATGGAAGAGAGCCCATTCAAGGGCAGCAGAAAAGGATGCTATGCACAGGCCACAGAAAGAAGCCTTAGAATGAAGCAGCCCTGTCAATGCCCTCATCTTGGACATTCAGTTCCAGAACTGAAAGGAAATGTAGTTGTTCTAATATCCAGGGTGCAGTACTTTGCTAGGGCAGCTATGCTGTTTCATCTCTGCTGTCTGTTTGAGTGGGTTTGGAATCGCCTGGGAGACACACCTCTGGGAGTATCTGTGAAGATGTTTCCAGAAAGATTTAACTGAAGAGGAAAGATACATCCAGGAACATGAGTACACCACCCCCTTGACTGGGGGTCTAGGCTGGATAAAAAGGGATAAGGGTCAGCATGTCTGCTCTTTGTTTTATGATCTTCTCAGATATGGAAGGAAGAGTTGTGGCCGGACACTCTTTCTACCATGGACTTGGCCATGTCATACCCTTTTAACAAAGCCCAGTTCTTTTTCAGTTGATTCTTGTCCAGTATTTACAGCAATGAGAAAGGTAATGAATGCAGTGGCTTATCAGATAAGAACAATTTAGGTACTGGAAATAGAATAGTTTCATAAGAAATAGCTAAAACATAAGAGTGGCATTGGATCTGCGTAACCAGTCAAAGTTAAAAGGGTTTTGAGAAATATGGTAGAAACCACAGGTGACTTTGAAGAAGTCTTGTAGATAGAAACATGGTACAGGTGCCTCAGGTGAAACCTTGGGTGGAAATGAGAAACATGGTATTAGCCAGTAGTGGCAAAACAATTCTTGTTATAAGGTGGTGAAGAGCTTAGCTAAATCGTGTCCTGGTAAATAACACAACTTCTGAGTTGTGAGCTTGGAAATTTAGCTGAGGAAATTTCTACACATAAGGTTGAAGGTTTGGCCTGGTTTCATTTTAACTTATGTCTTACTTCCTATTGCTTTGATAGAACACCCGGAGAAAAGCAACTTGATGGGGAAAGGGTTTGTTTCAGCTTACAGTTCCACAGCACAGCCCATCATGGAAGGAGGTCAGGACAAGAACTCAAGGCAGGAACTTGGAGGCAGGAACCGAAGCAGAGGCTGTGTAGGAATTCTGCTTTTGGGCTTACTCCTCACAGCTTTCCAGCCTTCTCTCTTAGACATCCTAGGACTACCTGCCCAGACCTGGCCCTGCCCACAGTGGGCTGGTCCCATCCACATCAATGATCAATCCACAGGATTTCCCAGGAGCTAGTCTGATGGAGGCATCTTCTCAACTGAGGTTCCTCTTCCCAGATAACTCTATCTCCTGTCAAGCTGACAACAAACAAGCAAACATCTATCCATCATACCACATATAATGAATGCAAGCACATAAAGTGAAGAAGAAGAAGAAGAAGAAGAAGAAGAAGAAGAAGAAGAAGAAGAAGAAGCAGCAGACATTTGAAGACTTGGAAAATGTGATTCTCAGGATAAATTGTGTTGGTCATATACACTGTACAAAGCTGTACTTTGTATGCTCTTGTTCCAATGCTCTAGGTTCATTGTGTTGATACTTTTATGCCTTCTTCATGGAATCAGGGAAGACATATAATTCAGCATTTTTTTTTTTACTTTATTTATTTATTTATTTATTTATTTGCCTTGGTGTTTGCCTGGAACTGGAACTACAGACAGTTGTTAGCTGCCATGTGGGTGCTGGGAATCGAACCCGGGTCCTCTGGAAGAGCAGACGGTGCTCTTAACCGCTGAGCCATCTCTCCAGCCCCAATTCAGCATTTTTTTTTTGCCATTAGGATATTTGAGATTTAGAGAGATCAAATGGTTGATTTATTCTTTTCACAGAGGATGTCACTGTGTAGCCTAGGAAGTCCTCAGACTGCCCTCTCAGTGCTTGGAATTGCAGGCATGTACCTCTGCAGCTGGGTGGGGATCAAATGGTTCATAGAGTAACATTACAATGCTGCAAGACTTGGAAGAGGCTTAGCTGTTTAAGCTTAGGCTGCTGCTCTCTCCGACATAACATTATTCCATCTCAGAGACTTCTCTAGACTTGCAGCAAATCTAATTAACAAGAATTTAATAGCACAGTTAGAACCAGCAAAGAATACAAAACACACAGAAAACAATTTGTCCCTATATTATCTAGATAGCAAAAAATAAACACTTATTTGTCTTAGCCAAAAAAGTACACAGCAGTCATGGGATAATAGCATTCCTGAACTCTCCACTGGAATTTTCTCTTTAAAAATGTTTATTTTTGTGATGTATGTATGCATGCATTTTGTGTGTGTGTGTGTGTGTGTGTGTGTGTGTGTGTGTGTGTATGCCAAGTGAGTGCAGATGCCCATGGAGGCCAAGAGAGGGCATCAGATCTCCTGGAACTGGGGTTATCAACAACAATAATAATAAACAGAACTGGAAAGAGGAAATTGAGGAAACTTTGCTGGCAGCTACATAAACACTTGCTTCTAAGCATCTACATGCATCCCAGCAACTGACTAATCTTCCTGAAGGGCAATGCTTCTGTAAACCTCCTTGCTTTCTGATGAACTACTAAAAAAATGGCACAGACACAGTGTCCTCATCCTGCAGTCTCCAAATGCCCATCAATGGGATCACTCTGCTCTGTGACTAAGGGAGCCTGATGGCAAAGTGCTTTGTAAAGTATAGATATATTTTCATTTGAAGATTTCCTTTTGATGTTAAAATCTGGATTTCCATACAGTTGATTGTTTCTGGAGTCCAAGGTGTTAAAAACAAGAGTATGGAGCAGGCTTCCAGGAGGAGAGAATCTTCTGTCTTGCAGTATGTCCCATCTACACGCAAGATAATCTCTCTAAAGGAAGGAAAGGCCTTTGTGACTGTGTTTGGCTATGCCATCACACAGCGTGTCATACGCACATTTCATGTGGTGAATGAGAAACAATTTCTCTCAAACCAATCTGAGTCAAACTTTTAAAAAATCCATTTTATCTAGCCACTATTTGATTCCTAAGTTAAATCAGCTAAAAATTTACCACACTTTCTTTGTGCTTTCTTTTTTTTTTCTTCCTCTGAATTACTTTTGATGTTAATTTTTACTTTTCATCTATGGTACATGTATTCTGGGAAGGTGTGTGTGTGTGTGTGTGTGTGTGTGTGTGTGTGTGAGAGAGAGAGAGAGAGAGAGAGAGAGAGAGAGAGAGAGAAAGAGAGAGAGAACATATAAAAGAAGTTATTCCAATTCTCCAACATAAAGCTCATTCCATTGTACCCTTTCCAATTGCACCCTCTCCACAATGCACCCCCTACTGTGTGGCCTTGTCTTTCTTTCTCCAACAGTTATCACTGGATAAAATGATGAGCCCCACTCCCAGCCTCAGTACCCAGAAACCACAAGGGAGCTGTTCTCAAGGTTCTGTCAGCCTCAAGACTTACCAGTTGGTTAAACTGTAGTCAGAGCTGTGTGGTGCATTTGTGCCACCTAGAGGTGGTGTATTGGAACAGGGATGGCAGGCAAAGGTAAACACAAAAAATAAAACAAGCAAAAACTATGACCAATATGTCCTAAGACAAGCTGTGTTGATCTAAGTATAGGTTTCAAATGTGTATTTATTTCTTCTAGGTGCTTAGGTACCCCATTATAGAGTGGTTGGTCATCCAGTATATTTTTTTTTTACATTTTTTGTTATGAATAGAGTTATATTTTTTATCCCTTGTTCAAACTCCCTTCCCCCCCCACCCATCCCAGTCACTCTCTCTTCTTCCCATCACTTTATCTCCTCCCCAGCAAGGGCAGGAGGTCCCAAGGTCCCAATGCAGCTTAGTTCAGCATCCACTCCAGGCAGATCTGCTTTCCTCATCCCCACATCAAGACTGGGTCAGGTGTTCCTCTGGAGGGAGTGGGATCCAAGGTGTCAGTCCAAGGTGTTTCAGATCCCAAGCTGTTCAGTGGTTGTGGTTTGCAGCTTGGACATGCTTTGCTTTTTGCTTTTTTGTTTAAAGTCCACTAATGAGTGAGTACATCCCCTGCTATCTTTCTGGGTTTGTGATACCTCACTTAGGAGGATATTCTCCAAATCCATCCATTTGACTGCAAATTTTAGGATATCATTTTTTCTTACTGCTGAGTAGTACTCCATTGTGTAGATGTACCACAGTTTGTTAATCCATTCCTCAGTTCAGGGTCATCTAGGTTGTTTTCAGGTTCTTACTATTACGAATAATGCTGCTATGAACATAGTTGAGCATTTGAACATTTGGAGTGTGAATGTACATCTTTAGGGTATATGCCCAGTGGTCATCCAGTATTATTACAAGGAAAACGTTTACATTTGGCCCCTCTCAAGTGAGAAGGGCAGAGCCAGAGTGAAAATGCTTTGGAAACAAGCCTTTATCATCAGGCTTAATTATGTGACAGTTGAGTTAACTGGTGATTGAGGCAATGACAGATGTTCAAGTTCAAATCAATAGTGAGTGTTGTTGGCAAGGCTGGGATACAGGACTCATTTCTTCTTTCCCTAAGAAAAGTAACTTGAGGGAGAGGGGGTTTACTTTGTCTCCAAGTCCATCACGGCAACTGAAGAGTGAGGCAGTTTGTCATGTGGCATCTGTAATCAGGAACTGGAGAGTGACAGGCACTGATGCTAAGCTCTTTCTCCTTATTCTGTCTGAGCCCCTGGTTCATGGAATGGTACAGCCCATACTTCCGGGCAGTCTTCTTCCCACCTCAATTATCCAAATGCAGAATTTCCCTCACAAATAGGTCCAGGGGTTTGTTGACAATCAACACTAATTAACCTTCACTTTTTTCAACTGTCAACCTGGTAGCTGGTCCTAGAAAGGGTAAATCATTGTGTTAATCATTGCTGATACGATCTGGGACATTTAAAAAAAATCTGTTTGGTATATGCATATGCAGACACACAGACACACACACAGACACACAGACACACAGACACACAGACATACACACACAGACACACCTGATTGACCGAGAAATCACTCTGTAAACCAGACTACAGTCTAGTCTAAAACCTGAAGTGGATTCTCTCTCTCTCTCAATTTAAGCCATCACCTAGGGGTTAGACCCGAAGGATCTGGAGCTAAGTTTCCAGGAACAATGCTGGCTGTACACTCTCACTCATGTACATTCTTTTCTCCAAACTGCACATGCTTGTCAGATGGTAGCTGAAACCAGAGGGACATCCATGACGGGTAAGCAGACACACTAACCCACAAGGGACGAACCACCCAAACATACAGACCAACCGCAGCCTCACTAACAACTGTGAGATGGGAGAGAACTAATCTCATAAAGTAGAAATGAAACCAGGACAGCGGGAAGGAAGGAACCTTCCTTGTGGTCTTGCTTGTGTCTCAGGCCCTGTGGGGGAAATTTACAGATTTGTTCCTTGAGCAACACTTTCAAATGCATAAAAGGATACAGAATTATTAAGAAAAGCAATTACATGCAAATACAGTTAAATTCTTTGAAAATATATTACATATTATCTTAGAGTTTCTATTGCTGTAAAGAGACATAGCACCTCTTATAAAGAAAAACATTTAATTGAGGTTATAGTTCATTGGTTTTGCTCATTCTCATCATGGTGGGGTGTATGGAGGCAGGCCGACAGACATGGTGCTAGAAAATTCTACATCTTGAACAGAAGGCAACAGGAAATGGTCTCAGACACTGAGCAGTATCTTGAGCATAGGACATCTCAAAGCCCGCCCTCACAGTGACACACTTCCTCCAACAAGGCTGCAGTTCCTGTCAGTGCCACTCCCTATGAGTTTATGGTGGCCAGTTACACTCAAATTACCACATATATTGTACGTGTATTTAGTCCTGGTTGAAAAAACCCACAGACTTGATGGTGAGTATGTAGCAATCATTTTTTTCACAGTTCTGAAGGCTAGAGTCTAAGGTCCAGAATCAGCAAATTTCTTGTGGAGAGGCCTTTCCTGTGAAGAGGCCCTTCCTGCCTCAGAGGGCTGCCTCCCACTCAGCCCCACACCTACCTGACAAACAGAGGCCAGCTGTGAGTTTCTTCCTCCTTATCCAGCCCTCTAATTTCACCACAGAGGTGCATCCTTTTGATTTTCTCTAAGCCCTATTAACTCTCAAAGGCATGGGGGTTAGCATTTCAACACAGGGATCTGAAGTGGTGGTTCGTAGGGTGGTGTCACCGATTTCAGCCAGTGGCAATGTGTCCTAGTTTCTGGATGTCCTGTCTGTGAATCTTGGTTTAATGACTGTTTCAGGAACTCTCAGAAAATTCACTAGTCACTGAACTAAATCTTTTAGGTTAGGGAGTTGAAAAATCCATTAGAATATGCTCAGAGAAACAGCCCTGGTTGTAGAAGCAGGAGTTCTGCCACTCAGAGTCTCAGGTTGTTTTTTTCTAGCCTCCAGCCCCCTCCTGAGTTTGGAGCAGAGAATACCGGTTAGCTGTGGATCTCCTCTGAGCTCTGTGTCCCTTTCTCACCCGGTGACCTTGACCACAATTGCTGATCTATCCCACAGGAGCTCAATTTTACTTTCTTTTATTCCTGCAATAACCAACCACAAGTCAAATGATCTGTGTATTGCAGAGAAGCAATGGGTTTCTCCTGTTCAAAGCCAAATGAATCCTTCCATAAACAGAGTAAAAACTCAAAAGAAAGAGAAGGGAATGGAGTCGGAAGGTTGTCAGATCTTATTAGAAATTCCTTAGTAAATGGGGAACACGTATTCTTGAACATTTCCAGTGTCTAAGCTAAGGGATGAAGATTCAAAATATTCTTTCACCTTGTTAATGAAACACAGTCGGCATTTTTGGAGGAATATTTTAATGCTACTCCTTTGGGCATGTGTGTAATCACAACATCCAGAAGATGTTTTAATTAAACATTCTAATCATGAAATGAAATGTCCCAGGTTGCTTTGTTTAGATGCCTTCCTGCCTCTTAGTTAATAGTGTTATTGGCATGGATTCAATAGTAAGAATTTGGACTCATAGAAGACCGCTCATACACATAGGCTTGGTGTGCACTGGGGACTGATGTCTAGAAGCTTTTATGCAGCAGACTGTCATGCTGATGGACATGGAGGTGAGCGCCAAGAGGAGGAAGGTAGCATCCTTCTGCTGCAAGCCGCCTCAGAAAGCTATCCCACTCTCTTCGACCCTCTAAAGCCCAACCTAGTTGGAATAAAGTGGGGCTGTGAGGCAAGATTTACAATAGTTAACACATGGTGGTAGGAGGAGGGAGCACCTACTTCTTTTATTTTCTGTATGTAGTGTTTGCCAGCAGGTATGTTGTGAGTACACCATGTACACAGAGTATCTGGAAACCAGAAGAGGATGCTGTATTCCTTGGAACTGGTGTTACAGGCAGTTATGAGCCACCATGTAGGTGCTGGGACCTGAACTCTAGACCTCTGGAAGAACAAATGCTCTTAACGTCTGAGTCATCTCTTCAGTTCCTCGTTCAGAATTCTAAAAAATGCTATAAATGTTTCCTTTTTATTGAAAATAGATTATTTTCTCATATATCCTGATTACAAGTTCCCTTCCCTCTAGTCCTTCCTACATCCCCCCTCCAGTTCCACATCCTTTTTGTCTCTCATAGAGAAAAACAGGCTTCTAAGAGAACAACCAAACATGACCGAATATAATATAGCATAATATAATATAATATAAAGATGAAGCAAAACTATCAGCCTGAAGTTTGACAGGGAAACCCAACAGGAAGAAAAGAGTCCCAAGAGCAGGCACAGGGTTGGAGACTCATTCGTTGTCATAGTCAGGAAGGAGTCCTGTAAAAATACTAAGCTAATATCTATAATATCTACACAGAAGACCTGGTGCAGAACCACGTGCACACTCTGTTTGCTGCTTTGGTCTCTGTGAGCTTGTATGTGGCTTGATTAGTTGATTCAGAGGGTCACGTTTTTCTGGTGTCTACTTTGTCCTCTGGCTATTGTACTTTTTCTGTCTTCTCTTCCTTAGGATTCTCTGAGTTCTGAGGAGAAGGATTTGATGGAGACCTCCAATTTGGGTTCTCTCTTCTCATAATATGTGGTTGTGGGTCTCTGCATCTCTTCCCATCTGCTGCCAGAGGAAGCCTCTTTGGTGATGGCTGGATAAGGCATTTATCTATCAGTAGAGTAGAACATCATTAGGTATTGTTTTATTGATTTTTTTTTTTAACCAGTAGTGTCTGGTTTTACCCTAGGTTTCTGGATTATCCAGTCTCTAGTGCTTGGTTACCCAATCAGTGTCAAGTGTGTGTTCTTTGTAGTGGCGTGAGCATTAAAGTTAAATCACACATTGGTTAGGTGCTCGCACAACTTCTGTGTCATTATTGCCTTAGCATATTGCATAGACTAGACAGATTGTAGGTCAAAGGTTTTGTGGCTGGGCTAGTGTCACATTTCTCTTTCTGTAGCCTGCAGGGTACCTTCCTGAACCAAAGGCAATAGAATAGGAGTGAGGGCTCCATGTAGACACCAGCTTGACTTCTCATGTTCAATGAGCTGTGTGGGCATTGTCCTGAGCTATGGGACCCCATGATTCCTTTGAGGACAGCAACCCTTTGTTTTAGGAATATTTTGGGTTGCTTGGGGATTTCCATGGGACCTCCTTGGCCAACAACTCAATTAAATGCAATCCAGTCCCACCGTTGGAAACTTTGCCTGGCTACAAGAGACGGCCAGTTGAGACTGTATTTCTCATTCTTAGGAGCCCTCATTAGGATCATCTTCAAAGATTCCAAGAAGTTTTCATTGTACTAAGATTCCACACTATCCCCCAAATGTCCCCAGTCCCAGCCATCTCTTCCTGCACTCTCTCCCTCTACCCCATTCACCACAACTTTATGCCCCAACTCCTGTCTCCACCCACCCTCAGTCTGACCATAAGATTTATCCTATTTCCCCCTCCCAGGGAGATCCCCATGTTTCCTCCCTAGACCTCTTTTCTTTACCTAACTTCTCTGGGCCTACTGATATAGCTTGGTTATCATTGACTTAATGGCTAATGTCCTCTTTTAGCAAATACATAAATACATAGCATATTTACTTTCCTGGGTCTGGGTTCTGTTACCACCCATTTGCCTGCAAGTTTAAAGATGCCATTTTTTTTAGCAGCTAAGTAATATTTCACTGTGTAATGGTACCACGCCTTCTTTATCTATTATTCTGTTGGAGAACATCTAGGTTGTTTCTAGATTCTGGATCTTATGACTAAAGCACAGTGAATGTGGTTGAACTAGTGTCCTATAATGGAATGTCCTTTGGGTATATGCCCAAGCGTGGTATAGCTGGGTCTTGAGGAAAATTGATTCCCAACTTTCAGAGGAACTGCAACCCTGATTTCCATGGTGGCTGGACAAGCAGCAGGGGAATTGCAGGATAGAAGGTATATTCTTTTGTGTTTGGGTGAAATGTTCTGTAAGTATCTGTTAGGTCCATTCAGTTTATAACATCTGCTAGCTCCAGCATTTCGTTGTTTAGTTTTTAGTCTGATGACCTGTCCATTGGTGAGAGTGGGGTATTGAAGTCTCCCACTATCAGTGTGTGAGGGTCAACATGTGATTTAAGCTGTAGTAGTTACTGTTAAGAAACTTGGGTGCCCTACTGTTTGGGGCATACATGCTAAGAATTAAAATGTCATCTTGGTGGAATTTTTCCTTTGATGAGTATGTAGTGTCCTTCTCTATCTCTTTGGATTAATTTTGGTATGAAATCTATTTTGTTAGATTAAAATGGTTGCACCAGCTTGCTTCTTAAGTCTATTTGCTTGGAATATCTTTTTCTAATCCTTTACTCTGAGGTCTATTTTTAATGCTGAAGTGTGTTTCTTGGATGCAACAGAATGATGCATTCTGGCTTTTGTATCCATTCTCTTGGTCTGTGGTTTATTATTATTATTATTATTATTATTATTATTATTATTATTGTGATACTGACTCCATTGAGATGGAGAGATGTCAGTCATCAATGATTGTTGATTCCTGTTATTTGTTGTTGTTTGTGGTGGTGGTGGTAGTGGTGTGTGTGTGTTTCTCTTGTTTTGTTATGCTGGTATGAGATTAATTATTGTGTTTTCATGTTTGTAATAAACTTCTTTAGGTTGTAATTTTTCTTCTATCACCCTCTGTAGGGCTAGATTTGTAGATATATGTTGTTTAAATTCAACTTTATCATGGAATATCTTAATGCTCCTCCTATGATCATTGAAAGTTATGTTGAGTTAATAGTCTGGGCTGCCATCTGTGGTCCTTTAGAGTATGCAGGAAATGTGTCAGATCTTTCTTGCTTTTAGAGTCTCCATTAGAAGTCAGGTATTATTCTAATAGGTCTGTCCTTGCGTGTTACTTGGTCTTTTTTCCTTGTAGCTTTTAATATTCTTTCTTTGTTCCATATGTTTAGTGTTTTGATTATTATGTGGATATTATTATGACTGTTATATGGGAATTTATTTTCTGGTCCAGTCTATTTGGTGTTCTATGTGCTTCTTGTACCTTGATAGACATCTCCTTCTTTAGGTTGGGAAATTTTTCTTCTATGATTTTGCTGAAAATATTTTCTGTGCCTTTAACCTGGGTTTCCTCTCTTCCTTCTGTTCCTGCTATTCTTGGGTTTGGTCTTTTCATAGTGTCTCAGATTTCCTGGATGTTTTGTGTCAGGAGTTTTTTTAGATTTTACATTTTCTTTGACTGATGTATCCATTTCTTCTATCATATCTTCAGCATTATTTTCTCTTCCATTTCTTGTATTCTGTGAGTGAAGCTTGCTTCTATAGCTCCTATTTAAATTTCTAAATTTTTCATTTTCAGAAATTCCTCAGTTTGGGTTTTTTTTTTAAAACTCATTTAATTTCCAATTTTAGATCTTAAACAGTTTTCCACTTACATTATTTGTGTCTTCCTGCATTTCTTTAAGAGATTTATTAATTTCCTCTTTAAGGACCTCTATCACATTCATAAAAGCTGTTTTAAGGTAGTTTTCTTGTGCTTCAGCTATGCTGGAATATTCAGCGTCTGCTGGGCTGGAATATCTGGGCCCTAGTGGAGATACATTACCCTGGCTGTTGTTGATTGTTTTTACACTGGTGTCTTGGCATCTAGGTTTAGGATGATGATGTGTCTAGGAGCTGATTTCTGGGTTTGTCTTTCTTGGGTGATATTTTGTTCTTTGGTTTCTGTTTTCTCTCTGAATTTTCAGAGAATGGTATGGCTATATTTTGCCTGTTTTTCTGGCCTTCTCAGCTGATGTGTCCATAGGAGATGCTGCTGATGTTAGAGCATGGGAAAGTGGGATGAGCTGGAGGAGAAGGACTTTGTGATCCACTGGGGATAATGGCAGAGAGGAAAGGAAGACCAGAGCTGGGGATGAGACTTGGGGCATTAGATCTCTGGAGAGGTGTGAGCTGCCTTCCCGCTGCTGTTGCTCTGGGTGAGTGGTCCTTAGGTTAGCAGGGAAGGCCTGTTAGAGTTCAGATCTGCAACAAAGTAATAAAGGAGGAGGAGGTTAGGGGAAGGAGGTTGGGAAGTGATGCTGAGTGGGCTTCACACAGGAATGGGCAGGGGTGATAGGTGTTCTGTTACAGCACTAAGGACAAGACTGAGGGATTGGGTCTGGAGAAACAGAAAGAAGAGAATCTGTGGGTATCTTATCTTGTTTTATGATAGGTGTGACCTGTTAAAATACTTAAATTTTTTAAAAAAATATTTTTATGTTATTTTTAGATAAATTTGTGTGAGTGTTTTGCCCACGTGTAATTCTGTACACGACGTGTATGCATGGTGACCAGAAGAGGGAGTCAAGTCCCCACAAACTGGAATTCCAGTCTTCGCTTGTAAGCTACCATGTGGTGTTGAGATTTGAACCTGAGATCTTTGGAAGAGCAGCCAGTGCTCTTAACCACTGAGACATCTCTCTAGCCCTCATTTGAAACTTTAAAAAACTGGTTACCCCAATGGTTCTTTAGAAGAATTCTCAATATAATTTACATACTCCTTTCCATTTCCCTAACTGTATCTCTATTACTTAGAAAAGCCAAAGCGATGTTGTTTTTTACGTACAAGCTTCGTTGAATTAATAAATTGGAATTTGCTGAGACTCATGCTCATATATTAATACAAGCCACTGAATTCCCTTAGGGAGTGGGTGGGTGGCTTGATGGACAGACTTCTGCATTTTATTGGAATATTTATTTTTTAAAATAATTGATGCCAAAATAAATATGGGTGGAATAAATAACTCAGAGAGAAGGGTATATAATTTATACCTTAAGCATTTCAGTTTGGCAAGCTCACTCTCAGTTTCCATACATGCATAAACATTGCCATGCAAATATGACCACATTGTGCCTTTGTTGTCATTTACATCCTTTAAACATATTATTACATGTACTTTCTTGCTAATTTGAAGTATTTCCATCATATTTAAATTAAGATGAGCTCTTAAGAATTACATGACCAAAGTATGGAGTATAAATGCTTTGTTTAAATGAGCGCATATCACCAGAGTGCTTTGCAAGCTGACAGTGTCGGTGCTGACATGGAAGAGCATGTATATGCTCACTACAGGACTTCCTCGGGTGACTGCAGGGAAGTTCTCCTGAAGGTCCTGTAGTAAGGAAGGTGACTTTTGGTGACTTAGAAGATACACAATGTTTTATTGTAATTTACATCTGAGAGTAAATGTCACAGCACATTTCCCCAGCTCTCTGTTTTATATTTGTATTTTCATTTGGGGAGGAGAGTGATACCTGCCCAAACCTCCCCTGACTTATCTAAGCAAGTATTTCTTGTGTTCCTGGTTCACTGGGATTTGCATAGGAGTGTTTGTCCTTATTGCTGTGACCAAGTACCTGATGGAAACCGCCTAGAGAGTAAGGACTGACTTGGGGTCCTGTGTGTGTAGGGTGTGAAGTCCATCATGGAGAAGATACTGTGTCTGTAGCATTAGGAATGTTCACTGGTAGATTCTGGTCAGAGATAGCTCCAGCTCCTAATTCCTTCCTTCACCCAGCTAGGCCCTAGTCCCAAAGATTTCACAACCTCCCCAAATCGTATCACCAGCTGGTGCTCATTGTCAGATTCATGAGCCTATGGGGACACATTCAAACTATAGCAAAAAGCTGGTGATGTCTAAAGTCTGTGAGTTCAGTTGATAGTAACACAGCTTCAATAGTAATATTCTCTCTCTCTCTCTCTCTCTCTCTGAGAAAATGTCATGCAAGTAACCTTGGGGGAAGCCAGTGGTAAGGGGGATACCAGAGGTCTTTACATTATCTTTGCAACTCTCCTATAAATCTGAAATTATTCTCAAATATGTTTATTTCTAAAAATGTGTCAAAGGCTGACTATAGTGTAATCCCAATTATCAGGGCGTCAAAGGCTGAGTAGAGTGGCACATGTATAATCCTAGGGCACCTGGGTAGGAAGATTGCAAGTCAGAATAACTTCGTGAGATACAGTCTAAACACAATAGAGCAACCCAGGGAACAAGGGAGGGCGGGAGGGGTAGAGGAAGAAAGAATATAAAGGGCTGAGGATATAACTCAGTGGTGCAGAGCTATTCACCCGTAGGTCCTGGACACAGTCCCTAGCACACATACCAGAAAAGGGCATTGAGGCTGGCCGCAGTAGTACATGTCTGAAATCCCAGCTACTTGACAAGCTGAAGCAAGACAATTGCTCAAACCCACACATTTGAAAAGTAGCCTGGGAATATGAAGACCCCTGTCAATAATGTAGCTTACCTCCAGACTGTATTGTACTTCTGGGTTGGAATACACCCTGGGTGGAATCACCAGAGCTCACTTGCTCACTCCCTTGCACTCTGTCTCTAACAACACACACACACACACACACACACAACATTCCTCTATGATTGCTTTTGGTGGGAGGCCTGGAGGTAAATCTGAACTGATGCTTGGATAGATAATTTGACCTGATGCTGGGATGGATGCTTGGTTGTCATGGGGGCATCTATTCTCATGTATTTTGGTGAATGGTTCTGAATTCTCTGGTCTGTGGCTCAGATCTTGAGTTTGAGTTTAGAGTATTAAGACCTCTGATTCAGAGATCAGTTGGAAAGGGAGTGATGGATAAAAACTAACAGGCACCCAGCCTGGGATGGAGGTCACCCTCCTGTCTCCAGGAAGGCTTCCAGCCTTCCCTCCAGCTAAGGCAGGCATTCCCAGCTCTGTCCCCAGAGCCCTGCTTGGGGATCCCATCATCTGTGAGTCAGAGCCCTTGTTGATCTTGGCTGAGTTTCAACCTTGGATCTGAGCTCAGATGTCAAGGTCCTGGGCTGGGAGAGAATCGTGTCAAGCAGAGGAGCCACTGTCCTTGAGGCTAGTCTATGAAAAAATTTCAGGTTAATATATCATCACCATATTTGATTGCATGATGGCAAAGTGACCTGAGAAGAAGTAGGAGAAGTGTGAGACATTTAGAGAAGGCAGAAAGGAAGGCTTGTCTACCCCACTCAATATCTTTCTATTTCTATAAATAGAGCTGGTTGCCAGGGGAGTGGAACGCAACCATGATTGGCTGTGGGGTTTCTTCTGGGTGTGATGTAGGTGTTGGAGTTTAATAATGGTGTCAATAGCAAAACTTTGAATGTACCAAAACAAATCTTCAAGGTTTGTCAGGCAGGGGTACTATTGAGAGACACACACCAGAGAGGGAGGAAAACATTCTCTTCACAAATGTTTCTTGACCCTGAACCAACCAAAAGAATATGCACTGGCTGCACTCTTCCCCTCTGGCTGGAAGTGGACTGTGCTTTGCCTTGTTTCTAGTCTCCCTGAGCCTGAATTGTGGCCCTCCCCACTAATTCTACAGCTACCCCAAAAGTACATAAGTCAGTTACCAAGTGGCGCAAAAGAAGCTATTTACCACCTCATTCTTCTCTTCTGCTCTACAACAAAGATGGTCACCATCCTAGGCTACTGCATGGGCTAGTCACTTGAAATGGTTCCTGGCATGGGGTTAAAGGCAATGAAAATGGTAGGGACCATTCTCCTCATTTATTCACTCAATGAAATAGTGTGCTGTCTGTGGGTCTGTTGTGGTGATGTACTGTCAGACGAATGTTATTAAACATGCAATATATCACCACAGTCTGTGCCATTGTTGGTACAAGTTCAGCAAAGACAGGATCTGGCTCTTCCTTCTACCCTGTGTGCTATAACAACCGGAAAACACATAGCTCAGGGCTGATGAGATAGATGCTTTAGCCTATATAGCCTATAAAAGCCAGGACCTGAGGTTGATACATGGAGCCCTGTGGTAGAATAAAAGAGCAGGCGCCTGCAAGCTGACCTCTGACCTCCCTAGGCATACCTTGGCTGGAGCACGTACACACACACACATACAGATGTACACACACACACAAATTATATATATGTATATATATGTCAAAAACCACACACCGCTAGATATAGTGATTTACATCTGTAATCGTAAGAAAACTGTGTCCTCTTTGCTTCAGAGGGAGGCAGGGTGGTGGGGAGTATGAGGAGGCATCCTGAGACCTCTTTACTATGAGGACATAACAGGTGTCAGGATGCGCTAATGTGGATGGATCATTTGGGTCTTCCCTGGGATGCTGGCGCACAAACAATGACTGATTCCAACTGGGAGGTGTCTCCATGGCTTCTTCCTTGCAAACTCTCTCCAACTGCCTTGTATGAGATTGAAAATAGAGACGAAGAGCGGGGCCAGATGTCTGTTCAAGGAAAAACTGCAGATAAGATAACTTTAGCAGAGGTTAGTCAAACAGAAAGAAGTTCATGAACCTGGGAAACCCCGTACAGAAACAGTCTGACCGGGGCTGGAGAGATGGCTCAGCGGTTAAGAGCACCGTCTGCTCTTCCAGAGGACCCGGGTTCGATTCCCAGCACCCACATGGCAGCTAACAACTGTCTGTAGTTCCAGTTCCAGGCAAACACCAAGGCAAATAAATAAATAAATAAAGTTTTTTTTAAAAAAAGAAACAGTCTGACCATGTGCTGTATCTGAATATGGTTTGGCAGCCTTCACCCTGTGCTGGGCTGAGACCCTAGTTCGTGTGCAAGAGCACCCTCTCAGTTAGGTTGCAGGTCTACATATTAAGTTAGGTTGTAGTTCACTGGATGTTTGTTCTAATATGGCATAAGGCCAAATAATTGAATTTGACATTATCTCACACAGAGAGCCAGGGCTTTAGGGCTTAGACAGATAGCCTTGTATTTCCTGAACTTGACCAGCAAGTCTGCAACCGAGAACTCCCAAAAAAGATCAGCTAGCCTAGTGAGGTGATTTTTTGCTTTTTCATTTGTTTGGTTTTTGGTCTGTTTTGTTTTTTTTTTTTCCTTAGCTCTGGCTGGTCTGTAGCTCACTCTGTAGAACAGGCTGACCTGAAACTCACAGCGATCTGCCTGTCTCTGCCTCCAGGATCTGTCATTCAAGTGCCACCATACAGGGCCACTGAGCATTCTCGCTGCTGTTCTCCAGGTCTGTCTCCTATGGGAGAGATGCTGGCAGTGCTGGGGATGAGGTCTGACCATGCCGCCCTGGCGCTACCTACTCACTTCTCCGCGGTTCTTTTTCTATGCATCTTCCTTTCTTAAATAAGTTCTTAACTCTACTTAAACAGTTGAATCGGTCAAGATGGGGCTGGGAAATTGCTCACGCCCAGATTGCCCCGCCCCCTGGGGAGGTCCTCATCTCATTGGTCAGAGACACAGCCTGGATACTAGTCTTTAAATTTTATCTTTTCTAAATGTCTCATATGCAGATGAGTTTGAGAACCTTTAGGCTAAAAAAAAAAAAAAAAAAAAAAAAAAAAAAAAAAAAAAAAAAAAAAAAAAAAAAAAAAAAAAAAAAAAAAAAAAAACACCCAGACATGAAATACTAGTACATACACACACATCCATAAACATATGTGCACACTGGGTTTGATGTTTTAATATGTGCCTGTTCAATTAAAAAAATGCCATTTGATGACTTATCTCTTATTGCGTAAAAGGTTACAGGTGAATATTTCAAAACAAAATGTCTTCTGAGTCCTGGGATGATCCAGTTAAGAAGGGCTGGAGGGAAAGCCAAGATCTAATTTATAGATGAGCTCTGGGCTTCACTGGCCCCACAGTTACTGTGCTACAATTTAAAAAGTATAATGGATCGCCAGCAATGGCATCAGACATTCCTGTGGGGACCCTCCTTGAATTGTTGGTTGACTCTAGATTAAGGACGGAGTATAACATAAATTAATCAGAGATATAAATTGCTGGCTGTCAGAAAAGTAGCTACTTTCTGCCTAAAGTTTCCTTATTTTGTGTCATAAAACTGTAGCCAAGTCTAGAGCACAGGCACAACTTACTAGACATGAGGATTATACAACAAGAATTATGTATTTATTATTATTATTTTCAAGACAGGGCCTCCATGTAGTCCTATGCAGTCTGGAAATCACTATTAGACCAGGCTGGCCCTACTTCATAAATCCTGCTTTCTCTGCCTCCCAAACACTGATTTAAAGACATGCATCACCACACCCCACAAAAGACACCTCAATTTCTATTACCTAAGTGTAACATGAAAACATACAACTCTACTGGGTCATAGATTAATCTAAAACTAATAGATGTAAGGATTCCTGTCATTCCATGTAGCTAAGCCTACTTGGCTCAGGTGGGATGCACCTTGCACTGAGGCACGCCCCAGGCCTGACTGTGTAAACCCTGAGGCACTGCATACAGAAGCACCTCCCTGGACCCAGAAGCACCTCCCTGGACCCATGCTGCATACCCATGCACGCCCCTTCCCTTAAAAGAGACTGGGAGCACATGTTCTGGTCATTTTTCTCTGTCCCCTGACTTCTGTCCTGTCCCTCTGCTTCTTCACCCGCCTGGGAATCCTCTCTTAAATAAACTCTAGTGTGTGGCCTTGTTAGTGTGTATTTGCTCTCACGTGCGAAACTAACAATAGATATAAACTATAATGCTTATTTCAAAAGATGATAATGATGTTTGTGGTGCTACTGCTGTTTGTGACATATGTGTTCATAAATAATGATAATGGTCATAATTTAAGTACCCTCTGTCTGCCAGACTCTGTCCCTGGCACTAAGCAAACTGTAGGTATTTGTGCAGTTCAGATGGAAAAGATCAGGCATTCAGGAGCCAATGAGTACTGAGTGTTACAGCTTAAAGGAAAGGTATCCAGGCAGTCGGGAGCCAATGAACACCATAGGCCACAGTAGGCCTAGTAGCAGCTTACAGCCCCATTTCAGGAAGGCTTCCCAATGTTAACAGCTCTGCTCCTACAAGGGAAGGCCTCCCCTGAGAAGTTGCTACAGTGGCTGACCGAAGGCTTGCTGCTCGTTGTTCTCTGTTTGGGAAATGTAACAACTGGGCCCAGACAGGGAAGGTTCCCTGGGAGGTAAGAGTGTTATAGCTTTGCTCTCTCAGCTGATCTCCATCCAGGCTCCTTTGCTGCTGCTCTGGCGGAGGAAGAAGGTCTTCCCCCAAACCTCATTCAAAAGATTGATTGGGAGGGAAGGGTCCAGGAGAGTGTGGCTGTCTCAGCCCAGAGTGGGAGAGGGCAGCAGGGAAAGGGCTGTGGGCTCAGGACATAAAGGGCTTCTTGGGAAGACAGAGCTTTCTATAGTGACTTCCAGGGTGGGGATTGGTCAGATTTTATACCTTTTTTTACCCTGATTTGGTTTTCTGGTTTCAGGGTCACAATGTTTCTTTCACTGGCTCTTTTGGGCTTTGGGGTCTAATTTCAGGGCCAGGGCACATTTCTTTCACTTGCTCTGATTCCAGGGCCGAAGTGTGTTTCTTTGGTGCTGATTTCAGAGTCAGGGCACATTTCTTTTAGGTTCTGGGTTCAGAAATAAAGTATTTCTTTCACTGGCTCAGGTCTTAGATCAGGGTGGGTTTCTTTCACTGGTGCCCTGGCCAGCAGGGTCTTCAACGTGGACCAAAAACTGGGGGTGAGACAAATGGAGAACAGGAATTTCCATTCAAGCTCTCACACTTTATTTTTCCAACCATCATTTAAATAGAATCTGAGTGTGAAGGATGCTGGTAGCCGGGAGGAAGGGGAGGATTATTTGTAGAGGTTAGGGTTAGGGCTAGGGTTAGGGTTAGGGTTAGGGCTGGGGTTAGGGTTAGGGTTAGGGTTAGGGTTAGGGTTAGGTAAACTTGAGGAGAGGGGTACCGGACAGGGTAGAATTGGTATGGAAATCTACCTGTTCTCAGTTGAATGCCTGGAGAAGGTCACCGGCGGTCTGAGAGGAACAAAGGAAGCAGCCTGAATTCATGACCTAGCTTAAAACAATAGGGGGTGTAGCCTTCTGGCTACCTAGGGCATCATTGCTGGTAAATGGATAACTGTAGAAGCTAATTTATAAACTGAAAAATGGTTAAGCTAGGTTTTGGCTCCCGGCACACTGGGTCTGGTTTCGGAGCCAAGGTGGGTTTCTTTGGTTGGACACTTTTTCCTACATAAACTTTATCTAATTTTCTTCTCGCATGAGCCCTTTGTGGAGGGAATTAATTCACCCCTTTCTCAAGGTCACACTGCCTGGAAATTGTGATGTTAGGCCAGAGTCTAGCCCTACCTTTCCCTACAGCACCTCCCCATAGATCTTGCTGTGTCAATTGCACACTCCAATGCCAATTAATGAGCTGCGATTGGCATTAACATTCTCAGAATTTAGAAAGTCACTGACACAACCCAGTGGAAAGACCAGAAAGCTTTAGGAAGATGCCCAACGTCATTTGATATAGAGGTTTCTTTGCTTATGAAAAGCCTCTGACATTGATGGGGCGGTCCATCTTCTTGCTGACTTTGGAGCTGCTGTGATGAGAAAATATGTTTGATGAAGAAGGTTGCTATTAAAGGCACTAACCTTTAATTTCAGTTTTCGATATAGAGTCATCTCTAGGATATATTAAGAAGAAAGGGAAGGTTTCATGGTAACACATCAGTTAAGGAAGGGGACACTCATCCCTATTTGCTTTGTTTGCATATGGTAGGGAAAAGCAGCAATAAAAATAGTTGATTACCAGAGAGGGAGGAACAGGTGGATGAAGTGGTGATTGAAGCTAGGTGTCACAAGTTTTCATTTTGTTGCTTTTCTTTGGACTCATAGAAATGATCTGTGTCATTTCAAAATGAAAGCAAACCAGAACAGAGATAAATCTTTGAATATAGAAAAGTTCATCTTACTCCTTGTGGGCTGAAAAGAAATAGAAAGCAAAGTGAAATAGATTAATTTGTTGGAAGTTGTGTAGACAGACCAACCATGTGGAATGGGACCTTTTCAGAGACTTCAGAGCACCCTAATTCAAATACTCATCCCTAGAGGCTTCAAATTAAGGGGTCAATTAATAGCTTATTAATAACATTTATTAGTATGTGTGAGTCATGTTTATTGTAGGTAATGTTGATGTAACCGATCTGAAATATACATGTCTGTTAATGTGCACATAAACAATTATGCCAGTTACTGGAAAGCAAGTTTGTCTGCTTAAAAAAGATGCAAACATAAAGCTAAACAACGTGTGAGAAACCCATGGCAGTAAATTTAAATTGACAGCATCGATATGTGCCCCGGCCAGCAGGGTCTTCAGCGTGGACCTAGACCTGAGAAGGAATCAAATGGAAGGCAGGAACACGAAAGAACAGAAGGACAAGACGAATCTCTCTGTTCAAGTCCTCCAAAGCTTTATTGTAACAAGCAATATTTATACAGAATCTCTGCCATGCAGGTAGCTGGGTGGAAGAGGGGTGGAAAATACAAAAGTATGTGGCAAGCCTTTGAGGGAGAGTAGCAGACAGGGTAGAATTAGTATGGAAGTCTATCTGTTATTGGTTGAGGGTCTAGAGTATGTCACCTGCTAAGCTAAGGGAGCTACAGGAGAAGGCTGGAGGATGTCACCTGCTGAGCTGAGAGAATCGAGCCAGACTATCAGGAGTCATGGTTAAGCTAAAGACAATAGGGATGATTGCTGGCTAGCTATAGGAGCTAACTTACAAAATATGGCTAAATTGGCTTTGGCTCCCAACAGATATGAACACAATAGATTTATTTTTATCACTGTCCATTGAAAATTCCATAAATGAGGGGCTAGAGAGATGGCTCAGCGGTTAAGAGCCCCGTCTGCTCTTCCAGAGGACCCGGGTTCGATTCCCAGCACCCACATGACAGCTAATAACTGTCTGTAGTTCCAGTTCCAGGCAAACACCAAGGCAAATAAATAAATAAATAAATAAAGTTTAAAAAAAGAAAATTCCATAAATGATAAAGCAACAAGCATCTCCAGGCATTTGGTTCTAAATTCCAATTTCCCATAAGCATTCCTTAAAGTGATGTTGCCTGCTCTGATGTAGCCACTGATGGTGCCAAGAAGAGAAACACAGCTCAGGCTCTGAGGCGCCATGCTGTTCAAGCATACATAGTCTGTTCTGTGTCTTTGGCAATGTCCTTGTATCTCTAATTAACACTTTCTTACTGATTATTGTTTCAGGATAGATTCTGTTCTATGGAAGAATTTGGCTGGCAGGATGCTGGGTGGGTTTTGTGTAGATAACTGTAGTTGCTGTGGGCTCATGAGGGTGATAGCCACCTCAGGTCCAGAAGACAGCGTTTCACAGCACTTCTCTCCATCCTCTGTTCTTCTGTGCATTTTTCTCTTCTTCTGTGATGTTCTATGAGCCTTGGTTTGGGTGAGGGAATTGATACACATGTCCCATTTAGGGCTAAGTATTCATTCTCTTATTCCAAGCACACTGACCAATTATGCATCTCTGCACTGATGGCTACCCTTGCCAAAAGGAGCCTCTCTGACCATACCTGTCTGGGTCTATGGGTATGAGCATAAATATTTAGAGAGCAATTTTACAGCATGACCATTTAGCAAAATAACAATAGTAGGTTTTGCCCTAGGTCCTATGACCTCCCCAGTTGTGGGTTCTTTTTTGGCCAAGATGATAGTACCACACATACAAAACCTCCTGTGGAGCAGACCTCAGATCCAACCAGCGAGTAGATAGTTATCCCCACCCCCCACGATAACAGTTGCACCCTTACTGCACCGGTTGTGATCTTGCCTGGCAGACTGATGCCACAGCATGCAGGGTCCAGAGCTGGGTAAGGCCATTGGTTTCTATCAAGGGAAACTTAGATTCTAAGTTGACCGAACTGCATTGAATTCTCTTGATTCTCTCTTAGCTGGTGGATAGTATGTTAGAGATGTTGAGAAAGCAGGAACCTGAGATGCTGATAAAATTTAGAGCTTCATGGAACAAACATTAAGAGATCCAAATTCTCCATTTTGCTGGGAAATGTACAAATTTCTATCCACCTTCAGGTAGGAGAAACTGGATGGATGCACACACCTGTGTTTACTTTTGATCATGAATAATACAGGAAATTCATGTTCCCCATCAAATACCAGAATTAGAATTGGGGATTTTATAGAATTAGGTTTGCACGGTAATGCATTTTGAATCTGTTTCTGAGTATCTGAGTAGGCATTTTACCTCTAGAGTAAAGTGAAATTAAGGCCCCTTGCTGCTGAGATGGCTCTTGTTTGGTGCTCTCACATGGAATACTTGAAATATAAACCTAAGGAAGAAGCAAGTGGTCCTTTGAAGCTTGTGTGTTATGAAACACAGATGTCAACGCTGATGCTCATAGCCACTTCAGGACTAATTCTCTGTAGGTTCCCTGGGCAATTTATTGGACAAGTCTGGAGATTTGCAAAATGGATTTTATTCTATTCATATTTTGGTTCTTAATCCCCCTTTATACCCAACATGTCACATTTCAATTTCATATTTCAGAACCTTTAAATAAATGATGAGAGCTTAATGGAAGTCAAAATCAAATAAAATAAACGGGCTAACTGCTCAGTTGCTAAGTTTAACTTTAGTCATTACAGGGTTAGAAAAAATCATGGAGCGATTTATAACTAACAGGTCTGCTCAGTGAGAATTGCCTTTATCAGGCAAACCCTCTCAGGCATACTTAACCAATCTCAAATGACACATGCAGAAAACATCTGTTTCGTAACAAGTAGCTACATGAAAACAATTCAGAGTATAAACCAGGAACAATATCAAATGTACATCCTATTGCATATTGATCAGAAGTGTGTGTGGGGGTGCCTGTGGTGGAAGGTCACTACCAACTTCAAAGCTCAGGGGAGTCAGACATGGAGGTCACCCTACTTCCTGCAGAGAACTAGAACAAAGAGCTGGAAAGTGGGAGAAACCTTGTTTCCATAACATCACCCTCTTCAGAGTGTTTAAGACTCTCAAACATCTCAAGAACTTCCCATTTCCTCCCTGGCTCCTTGTGTTACTGGCTACGCTGCAATTTGATCTTGCTCTGCCAATGGTCATACAAAAGTTTCTGTAACTTGTCCTCTACTCTTTGTGTGTGTGCATGTTAGGTGTGCATGTGTATGTGCTCTGTGTGTGTTTTGTTGTTTGGAAGCCTGAGGTTAACATCATATATCTTCCTCAGTTCTTCACTAGCTCTGTCACTTTGGCTAGGCTGATTGGCTAGTGAGTCTCCACTTCCTCAGTTCGAATGCTATAGGCACAGCCCTTTACATCCAGCTTGTCAGTAGGGATGCTACAGCTCAAGCCCAGGTCCTTACGCTTACATGGTGAGCACGTAACTGACTTACCCCTCCATCCCCGCCTTGATTCCACTTCATCTCTCACCCTTGTTTTAGATGTTTGTTTTTGCCTTTTTTCACTTTGAGATGCTAAAGGTACCTTTGGTGGAGTATTTAGACAGATTTTGTGGCAAAAACTAACAACGCCACATTTAATAGCTTCTGAAATCAAGCATCATCCTGTAGGTCAGCTGTAACTCAGTTGCACTTTGCCTGAACGTTGGATAAATTCATCACATCATGTGGCTTTCACAGATGTAGTTGGAGGACATTGTGGACAACTGTCATAGAGGCTAACAGGGTATAGAATTGTCTCTTCTTGGCTTGATGTGATTCCATGTAGCCACATCTCATTGGTCAAGGTGCATCATGTGGCCAAAGCGGGGGTGGGGGGGTGGGGCAGGGGTGGGGGGGCATCACTCTATTTGGGGTTATGGACCAGGGACACAAATACTGACTGGAAGATAACAGAATCTGCTCTAAATGGAAAGAAATTAAAAATGGGGATGTATAGGTTATTTTCAGAAAGAAAGATAAATAATTCTCTGACTTTTAATGAGCTAAGAATGATCTGTACTTATTTCATCCTTCAACTTCTGAGCCTGCAGTGGTGTAATAAGAAGTTTCTGGCTTGGACTTTCCAGCCTAGCCCAGAGGTTTAGACCCACTCTCAG
The DNA here is from genome assembly GCA_004025045.1 of Sigmodon hispidus. NCBI lineage: Eukaryota > Metazoa > Chordata > Mammalia > Rodentia > Cricetidae > Sigmodon > Sigmodon hispidus. The sequence goes on along the minus strand of PVIH01014365.1, from coordinate 25,156 downwards.
CCCTGCTGCCACTTAACCCCAAATAATCACACAAAGGCTTATATTAATTTCATGCTGATTGACCTATGGCTCAGACATATTGCTAGCTAGCTTTTTCATCTTAACTCAATGTATTTCCATTAATCTGTTTAGCCATGTGGCGTGGTACCTTTTCTCAGAGCAACATGGCTGTCTTCTTTCCTCTGTGTCTGCTGGGCATCTCTCTCTCGGTGGCTGTCTTTTGCTCTTCTTGTTCTCAGAGTTTCTTAGTCTTGTAGCCCCACCCATACTTCCTGTCTGCCTTCTGGCCAATCAACTTTTTATTAAACTACTAGAAGGAACAAATACATACAATGTACCAGAACATAGCCCCACTGCAGAGTGGTTTGGTGGTGGAATGCTGGTCTTGTCCCTCCTGATTCCTGCTGCCAATGTGGATGTCACTGCCTCTTTGTCCTAATGGGATCCTTTGGATCTTCTCAACCACTTTGCTGTTCTTGTAACCCTGTGAATATCCAGTTCTCCATTTAGATATTGCCTATCATGTTCTGATGTTTTATTTCCCACCATGCTTAGCTCAAAGAACTTTCCAGACTGGTGGGCTTTGAAGGTTTTATACATGCTCAGGAGTCTTCAAAGCTATTTGAGTTTCTATTGTTATTTTACTCTCAGGCTTGGACCAGTGTGGTATGAGAAGGAACAGGGGGCAGAGGTCTGTGCTGATATGTATTTAATAAAACCTGGAATATCAAGAGATCCACCCACAATCAAACTAGGCAGAGATCATTCTAGATCTCTGGGAGTTCTAGGGATAACAAGAACAGTGCTCACACTTTTTGCCAGCACAGGGATCCCGAGAATCTCTGAGCACAAGGCCAAACAGCTGGGCTTCAATAGCACCCATCTTTAATGGGGGTGGGGGAACCGGGAGTGGTGACCTATGCCTTTAATCCCATAACTCCAGAGACAGAGATCTTTCTGTGTTTCTGTGAATTCAAGGCTAACTACCAAAATAGAGTAGCTCACACCTTTAATCTTAACCTGGATGGGATACAGCTGGGAGAAGAAGGTATGCAATGCAGGCTTAGGGAAACAGCAGACATTAAAAGTGACCAGGAGTGAGGCTGAGGAAGCTGGAAGAAAGCTGGGTGAGATTTGATTGTGGTGTTCCTCTCTCTGATATTTCAGCCTTTCCCAGATATCTGGCTCTGAGTTTCTTTTAATACAACTAGAATTTGTGATACCTAGGTCTCTTTGGAAGTACACTGCAATGAGAACTCTTTTGATCCTTCGTAGTCTGTCTTCTCTTAGTTGAGGTGACTTGGCTTTTCTAGAATCCTTCCAAATGTCTTGTATGTGGAAGTTTCATGGTCTAATTCCTTTACCTTTGTTACAGATGGAGAATTTCATTTTGACGTGGATGAAATCACATCCTATAGTTGACAAAGATAAGGAGCGGAGGAAATAGGAGATTATTATTACAAGAGGCACTTTCCTCGCTCAGTTAACTGGATCTTCCAAAAATAAATTGTAAGCAAGAGTGGAAAGAGGGCGCTCTATCAGTCCACTGACAATGTATCTTACAAGCATTTATTCACACTGTTCTGGATTTACTCTGCAGTGAGAGACACATCTTCCTTCCAAGTTTGCTCTTTTACTGTATCCTCACAGGGAGTAGGTGGCAAGAGAGCTCTCTGGGCCTGTCTCATAAACAGATGCTAATCCCATCCCTGAGGGCTCTGTTCTCAGCCCCCAAGTCCCTACCACCTAATAAGCATTGATATAATAATTTGAGGCATGAGCTTTTAGTTTGTAATAAGGACCTGTTGGTATTTTAATAGCAATATGAAGAAAAGTTGGGTGGAACTAAACCACCCTGGATTCCTAACTCAGGATTTCCTGGTAGATGGTGAAGAGGTGGCCTTTGTTGCTGGAGCAAGGCAGTGATTAGACATTTCCAGCTCTTATTTCTTTATCTATAGAACAAAACTCAAGGAAGGATTCAGAGGATGTTCATCCCCTCCTCTTGGACTAGATACACAGGGTCAGCTCTCCATAGCTGTGACAAAATGCTTGAAATAATCAACTTAGAAAGAGAAAATGTTTGCTTTGGATCAGAGTTTCGTAGACTTCTGTCCCTTGCCACTTGTTCCCCCCCCCCCCCATTGCTCTGGGTCGGAAGAAGTGTAGTGTATCCTGCCCGGATGTGTGAGTTCTGTTCACCTCCAAGTGTCTAGGGATACATCAGGAGGCAGAAGGGAGGCACATGTATGTCCTCAGTGGCCTCACTTCCTTCCACTGGCTTCACCTCTTCTGTGTTGTTTTGATTATTTGACATGCTGGAGAGAAAATCCAGGGCACTGTGCATGTTAGGCAAGTTCCCCATCACTGAGTTACCTCCCAAACCCAGAAAGTCCTTAAAGATTTCACAATCTCCCAGCAGTATATGCTGACAGCCAAACCTTCAGCCTCTGGGCCTCTGGGGCACATTCTAGACCCAACCTGGCAATCCAAGATTTCTCTTATACTCAGGTTTGCAGTGTTGAGAACTTCAGTTTGTGTATTATAAGAACATGCCCAAACATAACATAATCCCCATTGTTTCAAAGACTTTCGAAGTGTAAACATTTTCCTCTCTTCTCTAGAGTCTTTACCTCACTGTTGAGCATTGGAAAATCAAGCTGCATAATTCATGATGAAAGTCGTGCACCACACACGCGTGCACACACACACACACACAATTTGTCTGCTGCACATGTGACTGGGCTGGGGAAGGCATCTCACTTCCTCAAACTGCACGGTCTTCTCTCTTGCTTGTGGTTGTGGTGACCCCATAGTATTCATTTGAGGCATTAGCATCAAGGAGCAGAGGACAGGACAGGGCGGGGCTTTTTGTCTGACTCTCATCGGTTTCCAGTTTCCACCCAGGGGGCAGGTGGCTGCTGGGATCTTTGCTTCACCTTGGCTGTCCCTAGCCCCTCCCAGCCTCATAACATGAGAATAATCCAAATTGCAACTGAAGACAAAAAAGAGAAAGTCCACGCTGCACATACGGCCTCGTCTCGTGTGTAAGAAAACATGTACATAAAAGAGGGCTGGAAGAAAATATGTAAGGGTGTTTCTGTCAGTTATCACAGGTTCTGAGATTACAAGGAAACTTGTATTTAATGTCACTCAGTTTAGTTACACCTTCTTTTTCACTGAGCTTGGCTTCCAAATGACCTTTGCTATTTCTCGTTACATTTATTCTCAAAAACCAGATATTTTCCATTTCTTTAGCAATGTTTCCCAAATGTATGAATGTGTTAAGAGTTTTGAGTTGGGCATAATTGCAAATATCTATAATCTTAGTCTTGGGAGGCTGAGACAGGAAGATTTCCTCAAGTCTACAGCTATCCTGATATATATATATATATATATATATATATATATATATATATATATATATATATATATCTCAAGTAACAGGCCAACAGTAGCTACAGAGAACAGTATTTTTAGAAATGATTTACCTTTGTGGGTTTAACTTTGTGTATGCATGTGTATGAATGGATGGGTATGTGCATATGAATGTGGTGCCTGTGAAGGAGAGAGATATCAGATATCCCTAGAGCTGGAGCTACAGGCAATTGTGAAAGACCCAATGTAGGTCCTGGAATTCTAACTTCTGCAAGAGCAGTGAGTGCTCTTAACCACTTTTCTATCTCTTTAGCCCCCAGACAAAGAACTAGACTTGAAAAACAAAACCAAAACAAATACACAAAAATAGCTTATATATTGCACCGGCAGTTCCTGGGAGTTAATGGATATGTGCCTTGTTGGATAATAGATGCATTTTAGTGCAATGATTCCAGCAACTCAGAAAATCAAGTGGTTTGATGTTTTTTTCCCACAAATAAAGGCCAGGCTGGCTTAGTCTATTGTTCTTTTTCTTTTTAAACTCCAGGTTACTGTACCATGTGGAGGTGGTGATTTGATCATCCACCTGGAAAGTTCCCGTATATGAAAAGTGTGTCTTAAAAAAAAAAAACATAGTTCATTGAGTGCTTTAATATAAAACAACTTTTCAGCTCACAAAAATAAAAAGAGGAACCACACTGCATTTGAAACCAGACTGGGAGGAAGAAGAAATGTGATTCTGAAGAATTTTCTTCAGATGTAAATATAGCCTAGGAAAATCAAAGATGATTGGCAGTTATACACGAAGGTGTGTTTTATTAATAAAAAGTAAAGGGCATAAAACGATCAAATTGGGAGTGAACATTTGTGTACACAAGGCTTTTTCTCATAGGCCTTTCAGATAGATGCTCTGTCCACTACTTGTCTAGCATTTTGATATAGTTAGTATAGAAAAGGAATATTTTTGTATTTACTATCTAGTAGAATGGATAATTTAGCATTATCTTAATAAGAAAAGACATAAATATATGAAATTAAATATAACAAATATTACATGACAGGCAAAAAGCAGTAAAATTTGCCTTTGTGTGTGTATGTGAGAAATGCGGGCTGGCCATGTCATCATGTGCATGTGGTGGGCAAAGGACAACCTTCCGGTGGGTGTTCACCTTCTCACAACTTCTGTGGTTTCTCCCATCTCCACCTATCTCCCTGCAGAAGGGTGCTGAGATTACAGATGTGTATGATACTGTGTTTAGGTTTTACCTGGCTTCTGGGGATCCAATCCCAGGCCACAGGTTATAAGGTAAATGCTTTACCCACCCAGCCATCTTCCCAGCTCCTGAAACTTGCCTTTCTAGTGGATAGTACACAAACATTTAATGCACATTATGTGGGCTTGTGCTTTGTGGGATGTAGTGAGAATGTATCCACCTAAGTGTTGGAAGATGTTTTCTGACAAAGAGAACAAAAGAATATTTGTGATTCTTCCTCATTCTGAACTTGCACAGTCTTTTCATCAGTGACTTTAAGAGGGTTTTTTTGGTAAGGTTTCAAATATGCAAGCATTTCATAGATCAAACTGAGTTCTAGAAAGTTTTCATGCGAGCGCCTTCAAGACTATAAAACCCTTTATTAATCTGACTACTGCCTGGACTAGGCTGTATTTTGACCACTTTGCTAGCCATCTATTACTGTAATAATGATGTATAACAAAACCTTCCTCAATCCCAGTGGCTTACATCACAAACGTTTATTTTTCTTATTCGTATGTCTGAGGATTGGCTGGGGTTCAGCTGATCTTGGCTCAGCTCCTCTGGGCAAGGCTCCCAGTTACAAGTCTACTTTGGGCTTACTTCATAGACTTTCTCCAGGAACTGGAACCACCTGGGGCATGTCTTTTTGCAGTGATGGCAATAACAGAAGAGGTTAAGTCTCAGCATGTTACATTACTTTCATATCTGTCTTTCAAAGTGAGTTCTACAGGCAAGTCAAGCATCAGTGGGATGGAGGAAAATAAATGTGCACTATGGAGAGCTATTGCAAAAGCCTATGATGAGAGCCATGGATGGATAATTTTGAAGCAAGGAGGAGGTTAAGAATAATCCATGTAACCACAGCTGTGTGACTGGTATGGAGGGTGGCGGAAAGAGACTGTGGATGTAGTTTAGTTGATAGAGTACTTGCCTAGTGTATGCAAAGCACTGAGTTTGCTCCCCAGCATCAAATAAACTGGATGTGGCAATAACATACTTGAAGTCCTAGCATTGGAGAGGTGGAGGCAGGAAGAGAAGAGGGTTCATGTTATATTCATCTATGTAGTGAACTTCAGGCCAACTAAGGCTTGAAGGGAACCTGTATATTATAATAATAGTGGTGATGATAATGAAATGGGAAAATTGCAAGCAATATAGATCAGAAACACTCCCAACATACACGAACCAAGGTGTGAGAATGCAGGTGTGAGTAGCTGGGTTTTTGCTGTTATTGTTGTTGGGCAGAAGTGAAATGATTAATAGTGATGGGCTGTTCTCCAAGAGTCAGAAAGTTTGAGAGGACTAGCACTAGTTGGTGTGTATGACGGCAATACTGATGGGCTGATGCTAAGATAGATCTGGCACTGCAAGAAAGTTTTATTTGGTAGGCAGAGCCTTGGCTAACAACTAGGTAAGGGGGTATGTGCGCCCATTTCTGGATTGGTAATGAGTGAGACCTGGAAAGACAAAGCAGTCTCCCAACCATATGGGGTGCCCGGTCAAGAGAACACCCCAAGTCTTTCTCACTTCTGTTTTTATGATGTCATGGCTACTTCCTTTCCCCAAACCCCCTCAGGGGCCAAGCATCACAGTGCTGGATGTGACAACCCGTGACAGCCTCAGAAAGTTCTTTTGGTTCCTCTGGTAGATGAGTGGAAGGAGGCTGGAGGTCAGCCTGAGTTGAGGTTGGCATCCACGCACCTGTCAGCATGCCTGGGCTGCAGAGTATTATGTCAGGAGATACCAGACACCTTGTATGTGGTGGCCCAGGCCTTTAATCATAGCACAGTGGTAGGCAGAGCTCCAGGTGCTTGAGGCTATCCTTTTCTACACAGTGAATTCCAGGACAGCCAGCACTTCATACATTGTGAAACCCCGTCTCCAAAATAAACATGTAACCACACAGATCACAGCACCTTCAGAAGTTATCCAGAAGTCACGTGTCAATAGACGGAGGAAGAAAACATATAAATCAGGTATGGTAGTACAACCCTGTAATCCTAGCACTTGGGAGGCTAGGGAAGGAAAATCATGTGTTAGAAGCCAATCTTGACTAAATAGACCTTGACCAAAAACAAACAAACAAACAAACAAAACAAACAAACAAAACAAAACAAAAAAATCCTATCCACTGCCAGCCTTGACATTGTGCCCTGGGAGAACTGTCCCCACTCTTCATGTCTTGTGAGGTAAAGGGAAAAGTAGAGATTCCCCCACTCCATCAACACCGGAGGCAGGTGGGAGAGCTGGCCCTGAGGTCAAAATAGCCTGAGAACTGTCCCTGTGCTCCACCAGCTGGGCAGCACAGTAGAGCTGACCTTGTTGGCAGAGGTGACGGTGAGCCAGCCTCAATGTTGAGAGCATGAGAGAGCTGTCCCCATTACTCATCTGTCTTCTGGTGGCATGGGCAGGGGAGAAGTATCCCGTCCTTCATCAATGCCCTGATGTCCTAAGAGTGGGAGAGCTAGCTGGTCCTGACCCCCATCAGCTGCAGCACCTAGGAAACTCGTTCCTATACTTCACCTGGGCAGCATAGTAGAGCTGGCCCTGAAGGTGTGGGTGTGGGAGAACTGACTCTGAGGATTCGAAAGGCAGGCCCTTTGCTTACCACTGCAAAGCTGAACTAGCCAGGGCAATGATGGAGAGCCCACCCACACTGGTGACAAAGACAGGGGAGAGCTGGTGGACTGACTAACCCTGCAACTATCCAGTCTCAGAACCAGGGTTATGTGTTGGCCCACCTCAACATCCACCCCATCCGTGATCTGCTGGAGCATGGGGTGGGAGGGGTGGGGTTGTCAGTCCTGTGGACCCAGGGCTTCAGGATCTCCATGACACAGGGCAGCAATGGGATGTCCAGGAAGAGTGCCAGTGAGGGCCCAGTGTCAATGGTACAGCAGAGACCAGGGACCTTGAACCAGACCAATGATTCTTTTCTATGATTGCCTGCATGTAAAAGTATCAGGCATCACATTACATCACATTGCAGCTTCATTATGATGAGATTTTTTTCCCCTTCTTCCTCCCCCCCCTTTTTTTCTCTTAAATTTTATTTTTGGGGTGGGAAGGGAGATGAGTGGGGTCAGGAAGCATGATATGAAAGACACAAAGAATAAATGAACAAATAAATAAATGAAAAGAAACTGAATGCAATGACAAGTATCAGATTGTATTTTCATTCCACTAGCACTCAGTAATTAATTTACTATCCGGCCAAAGTAAATGTCATTCATCTTCAAATTTATCTTTCCTCCTATGTTCAATTTTGAAATAATAAAATAGCTCAAAAAGAACAAAACAAAAACCCTACCCACCCACCAAACCATAACTACTACCAGTATGCAACAGACAGCATTCAATAAGTGATAGCCTGAAGAAAACAAATACTTCATACATTCTAAGTATTCTAGCATGTTTACTGGTGTGTGTGTGTGTTGTGTACAGGTGCACATGTGTGTCGGTTCATGTGCATAGTACACAGGTGTGTGGAGACCATGACTCACCCTTGGTGTCGTTATCTTAGGAATCACCTTGCTTCTTGAGAGGGTCTCTCATTGGGATCCCAGTATATTTTGTTACACATTTTGTTTTAAAATATGGGATCTGGGGACCAAATTCACTTCCTTATGCTTGTGTAGCAAGCACTGACTGGGTTGTCTCCTAAGCTCTGGGTTTTTTTTTTTTCCTTTTTAAAATTCTGTTTCATATTCCATAGTCACTGCTAGCCTCAGACAGTGCTGCCAGGAACAGACTGGGGTCTGAATTAAAAGAACAAAAATTCATTGAATGCTCCCAACCAAAGAAGTCTGGTTACAAATCCTTATAAAAAAAGTTTTCTGGTAGGAATGTCCACTGCTCTGCCATGGTAATGGGCCCTTCCCCAGTATTCCTTCCTCCATCACCACCTCCCCACCCCCACCACAGACCTGCTCCAGCCCTGTCTGCCCAGAGTCTTGCTCCAGGGAGCACTTTAGTCATTGCTCAGATCCCACAGTGTACAGCATAGCTGGTTGTTCGCTATCTATCCTCAATAAACGAACGCTTGTGGAATAAATGAACACATCTAAAGTCAATCTGTGTTCTCAGCACAGATCCACTCAGCTCAGGCATGCCACTGACTTCCTAGTCGCAGCAGAGAGTGAGTGTAAAGAGAATGCATGTAAGTTATGGCACAGAAAGCATTGTGCCTTATAAGACCTAAATTTTGGATAGAAGGGGTAATGTGGGATGGGCTGTGTAATGAGTGACACTGAATGATCCAGAGGGCTGTGTGTGTGTGTGTGTGTGTGTGTGTGTGTGTGTAAGTGTGTGTGTGTTAGTGTCTGTATATAATTTACTTGTGCTTGATAGCCTTTTAACTAGATTTACCAAGAACTTGTATTTCCTCTGTTCAAGGGAACTTCCCCATAGTATTTTAAGACAAAACCTGGCCTCTTGTGGGTTCGACATGGAAATTCACTAGGACGTCACCAGCCCTTGTAAAGGTCTGTCTCTTTTCCTGTCCTGAAATAGCCAATGCGGGCAGCACCAGGAAGTTCAGTCTTGACCCTGAATTTGGGCTTAAGTTATCATAACCAGTAGTTCTCCCACAATCCCAAGCAGGTGGGATTTTTGTCTCTGCAATTGTCTCTTTCTACCCCTGGTTTTATCAACTTTCCCTTTGCCCCTATAGCTCACATGCTTTATACTTAACAAGAGGGCCACCCTCTGGTGTCATTCCCAACAGATGGCTTTTGTGGTCCTGGTGTGCATTTCCTCTTTCTAATCCATGGGCTTGTGTAGAATTTCTGTTTACAGATGTGTTTGGACCCGAAAGCTCCAGAGGTCCATTTGCCCTGAGTGAGGCTGAAGACAGCATGGGAAGGGGGACCCTAACCTTGCTAGTAAGAGTAAAGTCATTCCAAGCTGGACATGCTGGTGTACACCTTTAGTACTAGCACTTGGGAGTCAGGGTCAGGCAGATCTCTATGAGTTCATAGCCAGCGTGGTCTATATAGTGACTTCCAGACCAGCCAGAGCTACATCGTGAGACCCTGCCTCCCCCAATTAAATAAATAAATAAAAACCAACCAACTGTCTACTTGTTCCCTTGTCCCATCATGGCCACGTCGAATACATGATTCTCTGCTTTTCATCATCACACGTCTGTAATTGGCATATTGGGGAGAGGTGGCTAAGCTTACCTTGCTTTGACCCTAGCAATGCCAGTGGTAGGGACAGACATGACAGGGCATCTCAGTTAATTGTTCCCAAGCTGCCTGCTTTGGAAGATACAAGGATGTACAAATAAGACACGGTACATATGAGATGCTGGTGTTTGCAAAGGTCTTAAGAACCACATCAGAGAGAACACATATTTTAAACCCACACCAAAGTTAGTTAAGGAAAAAAAAAATAGGCCACTGAGCATGCTCTGTGACAAGTATGACTTCTCAAAACCAGCTCAAGGGTCTCAGGAGGTAAGTCTGGACACAGGTGAGAGACCCAGAGAATGCTGGTGGGCAGGACTCTCATCCTGCTAGGCCGGTCTAGTCCTGCTTGAGCATGATCTAGTTTCCTAGAAGGTGCCTCTCACAAAAAGACCTTCTTTCTTCCACAACACAACTGCTATAGTTTGTACCCAGAGTGTCCCTCAATAGCCCGTATGTTGGACTTGGTCTTCAGCTTGAGTGATGGTGGACTCTTTAAGAGATGAGTCCCAGGGGCAGGTCTTCAAGCCATTGGGTACATGTCCTTGTTGTGGATTGAAGGAAAATGTGGGACCCTTTTGCATTGCTCTTATTTCCTGCCCATGAAGCACTCCGCTGCTTTTTTCCCTACCATGTGTTCCTATGATAATGTGCTACTCCAAAGAACAGGGCTCAACAGGTCATGAATTAAATCCTCTAAGACTGTGAATCCCAATAAGATTGTTTAGGGTATTTGCTACAGTAAAGGAAAGCTGTCTAATACACTGACTGGTTTGCCCAAGTCTTAGATACCATCAGAGCCTCAGAGGTCTGTCATTAGCCTCCCAAGCCCCCTTCATCTATTTCCAGGCTGACCCATTCCGACTTATACAAACTGACAGTGCTTGGGCCGCTGTGACCTTGGCTTTACTCCCAGGTTGCCATCTCTTTTTCCTAGTTGGCTGACTGCTAACACAGATAAACTTTATATACTTGAGTTCTCATACAATCGCACCTTGGTAGAAGTAGATGGTTGACTGCACTATGGTGTTTGGATCTTCAAGGGACAGTCTGTTACATCAGCTGCAGGGTAGCAGAAAGGCAGTCTTTAACTTAGTTAGGCAGGGCTTATTTTATCAATGAAGAATTTTAGCTCAATGTGTGAGCTTCTCATTTGGTCAATTTTCACCTGTGTTACTTTAAGATCCTGTGCCGAATGTTCTATAGAAGTTTTGATGGGCACTAATGAGAGGACTCAGTAAAACACTTGCCCTATTCAAATGATGAGTTGAATTTGAACCTTAAAAACCTAAAAAACCAGGTGTGGTGTGATCTTGTAATCCCAGTGCTGGTGCCAGTGAGGTGTGGTGAGGTGCAAGGTGAGGGATCCCTGGAAGCTCACTGGCTAGCAAGCCTAGCCTTCTTAGCAAAGAGCCAAGCCAACCAGAGATCCTGCATCAAATGAAAGGCAAGTAGTATCCAAGCAACGACACCTAAACTTGCCCTCTGAACTTATGCACACATGCACCCAAGGACTCTTCCCATGGACATGTATAAATACATACATGTCCATCAGAAGAAACAGTGTGAAGAATTAAGGAAGTTGAGTGAGGGTGTCCCTGCAGCTGTCACACAGAAAATTGAACCCAATGAAGAGATAAGAATAAAAACCCAGCACAGACTGCCTTCTCAACCTGGATTAGACTTCAGGGAGTCTAATACCAAGCAGTTTATTCTCAATGTATCCAAAGATAGTATAATTTTTTGAGGGGTGGTTCCTGGTGTAATACAATTACTGGTGCACAAGGAAATATAATTATATTGAAACTCAACTCAGGGCACATGCCATTCTCTTCAAGAAGATGGGTTCTACAGATACTTGTACTAGGTTCAGAACCTAAGGGTCTGGCCTGGTCTCAGTCGTATAGCCAGTGTAGAGGTCATTTGGGCTACTAAACACCTCCAGTTTTGATTGTAGGAGCTTGACATGGTCTTACTCAAAAGATAACACAGATCACCAGGCTGTTAATCCCAATTCTCAGCTTTTAGGTGAAAGAACAGGTTTTCATCTTTCCCATTAGAAAGACAATCCTGTGTGTTTAACATTCGTGGTTTCTCTAGAGATCTCTGAGACCTTCATGTTATGCTTCTACAGTTGAGGGACATGGATCTTCTTATTAGTATAGTGACCAAGTGAAGTCCCAACAGATTACTCACTGGCCATAATTAATTACTCTTATCTAATGTATTCACCCAGGTCCTGCAGCTCTGAGCATTAATGTCTTTGCTAATTAATTTGGAAGTGGACACTGTAACATCCTACTGGAAGCATTGTAAGGATTAAATGATATGATGCATATGCCTGGTGCGCCTCAGGAGATGCTTATTTCTCTTTTTTTTCTGGCCCTAGAAGAATGTGCTATCTATGGCACTGATGATACATTCCTGAAAAGAAACTCCTAAGCAACTTTAAGCACTTTTGTGTACTAGGTAGCCTCACTGCTAATGGAATTATTGACAAACTCTTTCCCCTTATAGTCCCTCCAGGCAACTGGTGCTCTCAGATATACTACGATGAGGAAGGCTTTCCTTGGCTTTTCTCTGCATCATCACACACATGGCATCCTCAGGGCTGAGTGTGAGAGAAAAAGGAAGGAACAAAAACAATGCCTGGTACTGAACAAATCCCATCACTTCATAATGGTTCTTGCACATGTAGAGAAGAGGAAAGTCAACATCAGGACCAGACACTGGAAAGCACACACCTGAGGGATGGTCCTTAGACTCACTGTCAGTTCTCCTTATACCTCTTTAGGGAAACAGAGAAGATGCTAATGTGCAACACTTTTAGAAACCTATAGACAAGAAGCTACCATCACTGTTGTTTGAAAGACCAAGTTCTGGGAACTGGGAAGATGTCTCAGTTAGTGGAGTGCTCACCATGCCAGCATGAGGACCTAGATTGGACCCCCAGCATTCAGGTAAGCAGTTAGGCATTACAGTGTGTTTTTGTCACACAGTGTTGGGGAAGTAGAGACAAGAGGATTCCCAGGTCTCCCTGGCCAGGAAGTCTGACTGAATCTGTGAGCTGCTTCAGGTTTAATATGGTCTCAAGTAATTAAAATAATAATAAGAAGAATGGTGATGATGATAATAATAATATGGAGAGTAATTAAAGACACCTGATGTAGACTTCTGGGTTCCACACAGAACTTCACATGCACATACATACACCTGCAGATATACACATCTGCATATATATATATATATACACACATATATATATATACACACAGAGACCTGCATACACAAATGCATATATATATATGCAGACACACTCCTACACATACCTGCATACACACACCTATATATATACACATCTGCACAAACACACATACACACATACATACACACACCTGTATACACATATATCTGTATACACACACCTGCACACACACATCAAAGCCTAGCTTTGTTATCATACAAACATGAAGAGAGTCAGCCTCTGAGGTGATACTCTAGTGTGGAGAGATCTGTGGATCAATAACAGCATGTCTCACCTTGGCCTAGCTCAGTATCATCCTTCTGTGTGGTTCTTGGAGACTATGGCATTCCAGAAGCATTCCTATCCCACTGAAAGTTATGTATGTAAATGATGGTGACAGGTGCTTTGTGCTGTGCTGGATTTTCATGAATGCCACATTTCAAAGAAGGAAAATGTTAATGAGTCATTTCCTAATCCTTAAGTGTCTCAATGAAGCCATGATGGAAATGGCCATGGGCCAAGAGCTGCAGAAATCTCTTTGGCATGCATTTATTATGGCCCATTTTCTCATAATCTAATTTTTACTTTCAAATGAAACTCATTGCAAAGCCCCACATGAGGCCATGGGTCACCCTATGCTGTTCTGCGCCAGTGAGAATGCTTTTCTTTACATACCACAGAACCATGTGTCATTCTTCTTTGCACATCATGAATGAAATGTTGCTCCCTGACAGGCTTGGGTGTATGTCTAGTGCGGTGTTTAAGATATTTCACAGAAACATCTATATTTTCAGCTGCTCCTAACACTCCTTTCGAAGATTTGGCAACTCTTAGGTTCCTAAGTAACCTGGCACAAATGGCTAACTGAGGTGCCTACTAATATATCAAAGGAGATGCTGGCCATCTCTCCCAGCATCCCTCAGTACCTGTGGCTCCTCCCAGCACTTCTCACCCTGACCTCTACCCTAAACCTCTCCAGCTCAGGAGCCGGGCTTCCCTTCCCCCAGTCCAGATCCCTATATAACTCAGCCATTTTGGCTACACACCCTCTTGATCTATTTGCTTGCTTTTGATGTCTCAGCCCACAGCGTCCTCTCTTGGTCTGCTTGTCTCCTCTTCTCTTCCTCTCTCACTCTCCACCCCGCTCCCCTGACATGGCCCGGTCCAGTCTGGACCCTCCTAGATGGTGCTGGTTGTACTCTCCCTCATATCTACAGTAAAGCCTCCTCAACCATACCTAGGAGCAGTCATGTTTTCATTTCAGTTCAGGCAACATCCATGAAGATGCTACCCACACTTGGCTAGAACTCGGTTCCTTTCGGGTGGCTGTGGCTCCTCAGTTTCTCATAGTCCTTGCCCTTTCTATTGCTCTCTTCTTACACAGAACACATTTATTGTCAGATGAAGTTCATTATTTACTCATAATATCTTCGTGGTCTTGTAGGCACATTTTCATTGCTGTAATGAAACTGCTGAGGCTAGTGAAGGGGGTAAAAGGTTTATTAAAACTCACAATTTTGTAGATCAAGAAAGTCCAAGATTAGGGAAATCCCCTTGATTTGGTCTCTGGTCTGGGCTCCTTTGGCTGGGCCACCACATGACAGGTGACTTCCTGGCAAAAGCACTTGTGAAAGTGAGAAATCACGAAGCACAAAGGAAGAGCTTGGGGAGGTTGATCCAGGAGCCTGTGCACATTTTTAAAAGGCTCATCTTTGTTGTCTGGCTTTGTTTACTTTTTTGAAAACAAGATCTTACCTGGAACCCAGCATGGCCTGCAACTTAGTCTGTAGTCCAAGCCTTAAACTCCTTCTGCCTCAGTCTCAAAAGTGCTGGAATTTACAGACATGAGCTAGCATGCCCTGCTCTAGGCATGCATCTTTACAACTCTCCTGAGAATTATGTAGAACATCACATTAGTTCTTCCTTGAAAAGCATCTTCAGCCAGCCCATCGCTTGCTACCAGGCCCCACCATAATATCACCATTTGGGAGACAAAGCTGTGACCACATTAACACTCTGGGGCACACTCAACCTGTGTCTAAACCATAGCACCAACTTCCAACCAAACCTTGTCAGTCTGTGTTTATTTCTTTGAGCTATTTTGTTTTAAGGATGACCAGACATACGGAAAAGACTATTTCTGATCGACAAGAGGTCAGGATGCTACTTTTTCCACTTAATTATCACTACAGGAATGTAACTTAGCAACCACCCACAGATCTTAGCACCCAACAGAAGGCAGATATTTAACTCATGCACTCAGTTCATGACTGAAGGTCAGCTATGGGATGGGCTCAGCTTAAGGTGGGGCTGAATGACTGCCTCCCCAGGTTTTTTATGTTCTTCCTGGACTAGTAAAATAGACAAGGAATATCCCCCCACACACACACACACAATGGCAGCAGTCCTAGAGAGAAAGTGGATTCAGCACACATTGATTTCTGCTTTCTTCTATGCCCAACAAGTCATAGACGAAATCCAAAGACAGACCCTGGGAGAACATTTCTGCCCATGACTGTTGGGCACTGAGAAATTAGAAGGCATATGTATAGTAAAGAGAGACACGTTTTCCTGCTAATGATTAGTGGATCTTTGGAATCTCATGGCCTGGTAAAGTGTCTGTCTGGGGATTTGGCTACTGGACAGAGTAAAAATTTATTTTTGATGAAAGATTTTGATGGGATGATATTATTAGTCACATTTTCAAAGAGATTCAAAGCTAATGTCAATTATGTGGGCAGGATGTGATTTAACACCCATCAAAATGTGGAATTCCAAGGTTTGAGTATTTTCCTGGTTGGTGGTATTCTAGACATATTGTCACACCTCATGGTTAGGAGGAGCAATGCCACCCATGGCTCCACAGATAGAGAACACTTCAGTTCCATGGTCTCTCCTTCCCTGGAATCTGTACTATATATACTCTTCCTTCCGTGTGCTCTTTAATCTGTAGCCCTTCACCCTGAGAAACTGGAACCACAAATATAATAGTGTTTGGTGGCTTCTGTTGGTCTTTTCAGTGAGTCGCTAAGCACAGGCTGAGTTTGAGGGACCTTTTCAAACATGATTTGATGGTTTATCAATTGCTCCCTAACTTTTCAGGTGGCATTAATGGTGTAGAAACACGGAAGGGTGAACATGGGACTGTAGATTGCTACCACAGCATCTGGAGGACGTCTTTGCTCACACTCTATCCATCACTGACCATCTTCCTCCATGTGCCTGGTGCTGTACCAGGGTCTGAAACTGGGCAAAGGGAGACAGATACACTGTGAATTCTAGTGGAGACCAAGTACACACAGGCAGACTGATGTGTGAGGCATGAAAACTGAAGGGTCAAATGCCCCAAAGGGAGACAGGAGGTCCTCTCTTCACATCTCACCTACCCAAGTCACTTCTGGGGCTCGAGAGATAGCTCAGTGGTAAACAGTGCTTCCACGGGACCCACGTCACAGGGTGCACAAGTATCTGTCACCTCACCTTGGGGAAGTCAATCTGGCTCCACTTTCTGAAACCTCTGAAGGCATTCCCACACCTACCCTCCCCTACACTAACATAAATCTTTTCTTTTTAAAAGACACTTCTGGGAAAGTGACATTTGAACAGAGTTGGGTGAAAGAGGAAGCTGGGGCTGTGATTCAGGCCCAGAAAATTCTAGAGAGAGGGGCAAGTAAGCCCAATGAGCAAGTGAGCAGGAGGCCCCAGCACACGGTCAGAATTCACAAATACTCATCCAGTGATGGGTCTCTTCTCCTGATCTTTGGAGAGCTGTGTAAGCCAGTGGAGAAGCAGACAAGCCTTTCATCCCTCAGGCCTGGGACATTTTTCTGCCTTGAGTTTGTGTGTGATTGACCGAATGGGATCATGAGGATGACCACATATCCAAGCCCGGGAATCATCTCAGCACCACCTTCTTCCTCAGACAATGGCCAGCAGTGTTTCTAAATGTTACTAGTTTCTTAGGAAAAAAGAAACAAAGATACTGGAAATAAAAGTTATTTCTATTAATGTATTTGGCCCAATTAGTTAATAAATAAGCCTCTTGTTGGAAAGTACAGGGTGACTAAGAATTAGCTCTGAGGGAAAAACCTAGTGGGGAAATTTGGCCAAAAACCATGGCTTACATGCTCTCAAGGCCTGTGGACATCCGGCTGTTAGTGCTCCAGGAGAGTGTCTGTGGGGCCCTTGGCCTGTGAAAGCTCCTCTGTGTGTGGGGTGTTGTTGTCTGAGCTGACTGACACATTCCTCCTGTCTCAGAGGAGCAGCCTCAGAAGGCAAAGGAGGCGAAGAACAGGAGCCTCCCTTTTCTAAGAGTTCCTCATTCTTGAGGCTAAGGAGAAGAGAGAAGAGCTCAGGGGATTAACCTTCGGGGTTCCCCCTGCAGTGGACCAGCAGCAGCTCCCTGGCAGCCTCAAGCCCAGTTCCATGTTTGTGATGAGCTCAGCATCTAAAGACCACCCCCTATCCCCACCCCCCGCTTTCCCCTCCCCCGAGGACTTTTGCTTAAAGAGCAAACCTTACTCTCATTTCCTTTTTCTCTCGATCCTTTCCCCTACTCCCCCAAACCATGGCTTACTTATTTTCTTTCTTTGTAGAACTGCCCACTCGCCTGCCTGCTGCTTCTGCATATTTGGGAACTAGCCTCATCCATACTAGAAAGCTTCTACTGTGACCCAAGGCTCCTTCTGCGAAGCTGTGCAAACCCTTAACAGTGAACTAAAGCATTCTCCTCTCCACACCCAAACCCTTAACACTATGGGAAGGGTAAGGAGGGTAGGTGAGAATTCCTTATGTTCTAGAACTTTCTTTCCTGAGCTCCAAACTGACCAGCTCCTAAAAGCAGCAGCATTAAAAACTTATTAAGATTGTAAACATGCCTCCTTGGTGTGCTTTTTAAGAGAAAAACAAAAGAAAACAAACAAGCAAATAAACAGAAACCCCAAGGAGTTCAGCAGAGGCAGTAAAAGGAAAGGCTAGCTTGGCGTTACACCCAAGGTTCATGGGCATCTGCTGTGTGAGTGGCCGTGGAACCTCCATGCTTGCTCATGAGTGGGGTCCAAGGGGCAAGGAACCGTTATGTTCACTTTTCCTGTACCTTCCTGGTGAAAGCAAGGATTCACACATAAATTCTCTGGTGTTGTGGAGCAGTGGCTTTCCACTTCAGAAATATCCAGGGAAATGCTCTTTAGGTTTTCACCGGAATGTGGCCCCAAGTGACCTTGGAAATGCTTGACATTGAGTTGCCTTCCGTAGAAACAGCTTCATACTTGGGACGAGAGGATACTTAGAACTGGAGGAAGAATTAGTGAAATGCAAACTTATGTCTTGATGCATCTGTGGGGTGGGAGGGAACTGCTGGGAAGTCACACAGGGTGGGTGGTTCTCTTGCCAACAGTGTGAATTATGACAAATATGTTTTGGACGTTTCTAGAAATGCTGAATAAAGCATTTCTAATACACAGTTGTTCCAACAAGAAAGCGATGTGTGAGGGCTGAAAATGAGTGAGTGAAGAATTAGGTACCAGTCTGAGTTGACTCTGAGCTGCTGGAGTAAGATGAGGAAGAACAGTTGCTAGGGCTGGGGACGGGGGAGCCTAGGCTTCTATAACCAGCAAGGATACAAGGGGAGAGCATCCATCCAGAGGCAGACCAGCCAGCCACTGCAGGCACACACTGTGTGAGAAGGGGCATAGTGCAGACACTTAGGGTCGTATAGGTCAAGATGGCAACAGCAATTGGTTCTAGGATGTACGAGAGCAGTCCTACTCATCAAAACATGTGATGAAGAAAATCACTTAAAACCAATGATATCATTGAACTGAAATGTACTCCTGTAATCTCAGATCTGGGGTGGGGGGTGGCGGAGGCAGGAAGATCAGTCTTTCAAGATTATTCACAGATGTGATGTGAGCTTGAGGCTAATCTGGGGATATTTGGTGCCTTTGTACAAATGTGTGTATGTGTGTGTTCTCAGCACTTAGGAGGCAGAGAGGCAGGTAGATTTCTGTAAGTTACAAAATTATATGAAGCAAAATATGGCCAGAATTTCAAAGGTCAGTGCACAGTTGCAGAGCAAGAATTTAACACATTTCTTTCAGTAATTTGAGAATTTTAATAACAAAGAAAAAGGATGTAAAAGCCCTGATCATCACAATAAGCAAATGTGATTTAAAAAAGAAAAAACAAAAAAGCCTTTGACCTCTACAAAGAATATGCTGGGGCTGGAGAGAAGGCTCAGTGGTTAAGAGCACTGACTGCTCTTCCAGAGGACTCAGGTTCAGTTCCCTGCACCTGCATGGCAGCTCATAACTGTCTGTAACAACTTCAGTTCCAAGAGATCTGACCCCTTTATACCAATGCATATAAAGTAAATTTAAACAAATTATTTAAAAATATAATAAAGGAATATACTTCAGGACTTAGGAGATATCTCAGTGGCTAAGCACTTGCCTACACTATGAGGACCAGAGATCTGATCCCCAGAATTCACATAAATGCCAGGTGGGTGTGGTGACTGTAATTCCAGCCTTGGGAGGCAGAGGCAGGGACCCCCGCCCCCCCCACCAGAGCATGCTGACTCTCCCCAACAGATCACACAGCAGCCCACAGAACAATTTTCAAAAGGCTGCAAAGATTCTAGCAGACAGTGTTCTGGAGCATCCTCCACTGTTAGACACCTGTAGTGACTTGGAAAAAAAAATAAATCTTTAAGACAACTGATAAGTAAGGAAATGCCATAATGGAAATATAATATCATAAAGGGAATTTAAACACCATTCTGAGAATACATGGTTAACATTTATGTTAAGTTCTGTTCACTTGTTAAGAACTCTTGGAAAAAATATAGTTTAGGAAACTTTAAAATAGCTACTCAAAAATGTTAAGATGCCGTGAAATGCATTTATCTGAAGATAAATGCCTTTCTGTGAAGCTTAAAATATTCTTGAAGACTTCAATAAGTGGAGAGACACACAACTTTGGTGGATTTGTGGATCTGAGTTCTAAATTTCTTAATTTTATGTAGTGTATTGTTTAAATTGTTTCTTGTTAAAATGTAAGCTAGTTTGAATACTTTAATATTCTGATCAGCATTAGTTCAAGGAACCAATAACCCCGGGACAGCTATGGAGAGGAAATTTAATGCCTGGGACCCAGCTCCTACACTGTGAGAAGGCCTAGATAATCTACAGCCAGAGGCCTAAGTGATATTCATCCGGGCAGAAGCAGAGGAGACTCCAGAAGCAGTCTGGATGAATGTGTGTGTGGAACAGAAACATCATTTCAGACCAGTGAAGGAAAAGGGCGAGTCTGTAATCCCAGCACTCTGTAGGACGGGGAGTCCAAGGCCAGCAGACTTTACTTGTGAGCTGTTGTCTAAAAAACAAAACAAAACCAGAATGGGGCCAGGGAGCATCATTGGAAGGAATCACTATCCCAATGTCAGCGAGGAAAAAATCAGCTAGGTGTCCCCATCAAGTGGTGCTAAAATGGGTTAAGAGCTAGATGGAAAAGAGCATGTCCTGAAAAGTGTTGGAAGAAAATGAAAGAGAATGCTCTTGGGATCTTGGGATCTCAGAATAGAAAAGAGTTGTTAAACCCCATACCAAAACCAAATCATAAATAAAGATGATACATTAAAATACTTTCAAAAACCTCTTTGTACATAAAAGATGTCATAAAGAAGAAACATTAATCTTATACTTGAAGGAGGAATTTGATGTGTACCTAACCAGGAAGAGATGGCCCAAAATTTATAGTAGACAGCTTTAACTAAAGCCCAAAGGCTAGGAATGGGCACTCCTGGAAGGAGCCATGGAACTGCCTCACAGCACACAGGAACAAGGTGACAGAATCAAGCACAGGGAATTCAGGAGCTCACATTAGGTAGAAAAAGTCAGCATAAGGGGCCTCTAAACTACCTAGAGCATTGCTTCCTAATGCTGTAACTCTTTAACACAGTTCCTCATGTTGTGGTGACACCCCAAACATAAAATTATTTTCATTGCTACTCCATAACTGTTATTTTGCTTTATAAATTATAATGTAAATATCTGTGGGGTTTGATGATCTTAGGTGACCCCTGTGAAGGGATCCATCAATCCCTAACACCCGGATAATAACCTGCTCAGCTACAGGCAGGAAACATCCTCTGCTCCTCACAGCCCTGTGTTTAATGAGTAAGAATCAGAAGCCAGAAACCATAGTTGGACGTAGGTTCTAGTGGATGGTACACAGAGGATCTCAAGTATCTCAGGAATATTCCATTCCTTGGAATTAATTGTACACTGGTGTGCTCCATTCCACAATTCTATGTGGCAGGCAAGCAAAGGGAATAGTTTAGCAGCCTTGGCTCCACTTGGCTGGGGTGATGCACCCACTCCTCTTTTAATAATGCACTTGGCAGCCTGAGACCCTTACCTACACTACTGTGCATAGCTACGCTCCTTCAGACAAGCTGTTGGCAGCCTAGGACCCTGCATCAAACTATACACACACTCAACTCAGAGCTTTGTGCTGTTTGTCTTCCCTTAAGGTCCATCAAACTTAGATTATGTTCAACCACTCAATAGTTCTGCCAATTAGGACAGTAGGGAGGGGCCTGATTCTGGCTGAACTGGTTTGGGGTGCATGTCCAGTAAGGCAAATTGTGACTTTGAAGCAAACTTTTAGGAAGAATCCCCTTTTTACTACTTTATGCCTGTGCATAAGTGGGCATGCTGTAGTTTTCTTCAGAAGTGGGGCTCCTGGTGGGCTGCTATGCTATAGTGCTCAGACTTACACCCACATGCATGTAGACAGCACTAATTGGACTCTATAGGTTCAGTAGGAGAACATATATATGGAGAATGTATACATATATACATGTATATATGTGTGTATGTATATGGAGAGTGTATATATACATGTTTATATGTGTATATATGGAGAGTATATATATATGCATGTATGCATATATGTGTACATATGGAGAGTGTATATATATACACATGTATGTATGTGTGTATCTATATGGAGAGTATATAAATGCATATATGTATATATGTGCATTTATATGGAGAATGAGAGCGTGAGCTGAAAGTAAAATTGAGTGAGGGACATTGAGGAGAGATGGAGAGAGAACATGAAGCTGGCAGGGAGCTGGAGGGAGGGACCTGGGGGAGTTGGAGTTGAGGAGCTGAGAAGCAGGAGGTATACTTGGCAAAACCAAAATGCATTCATATGCAAAGGAAAAATGATAATAAAGCCACTAATTGCTCAATACTACCTAATGGGTTCTAAATTGTGGCCCAATGGAATATGGCACAGCCACTAAGCAGCTGAAATTATTTTTAATATTGTGAAGCTGCTCATAAGCTGTTAAACTAAGCCAACACAGGACAGAAAGATAATCGGAGGGTAAAAAGGTAAGCCATTAAAACATGTACACAGGCACGAAAGCCAATACCCCAAAGCGTTAGGGGGTTGCTTCTGGGTGGATTAGAGGAGATATAAGGATGCCCGCTAATTTGTGGTGTCCTTATACTGGATGTGGGTATCCACTGGAGAGTGGTTAACCTGCAGGGCGAATGTGGATAAACCAAAACAAATAAACAAACAAAAAACCCAAAAAACTGATTCTCCCTTCCCCAGAAGCTATGAACTGTTCATAATTCCTCAGCTAGGGGTGGGAGCTTGTGAATCCCTCCTCCCTCCATGCTGAAAGGTTGCTTGCCTTGGTCATCACTGCGGCTGTGAATTAAAGAGTATCCAATGTCATGTCCCAAAGACACTGTCACTCTGCTCTTAAAATCTTTCTGGTGCCCCCACCCCACCCCCATCCCCCGCCCTTCCCAGTAGTCCCTGAGCCTTGGAGAACGGGTGCTACGCAGATGCACTCAATCTTCTTTTAGACATTGTTTTCTAAAATACTTATAAGCATGCATGTAATTAGTGCTTTAGTATAAAAAGACCTCCTTTGTTCAAACAGTGTAAACAAGGCCGAATAATAACCGGGGAAGGAAGGCAGGGAGCCAAGGACTGCACGTACGCCACTTCTCTGGAAGTCTAGTGTGTCTGTCCCTATCACAAAAATCTGGAGAGCATCAACGTCGCCACAGCTCTGGGGCTTCAGAGGAAGCTGCGCACCCTCTCTGAACCTGCA
This sequence comes from Sigmodon hispidus, assembly GCA_004025045.1. Taxonomy (NCBI): domain Eukaryota; kingdom Metazoa; phylum Chordata; class Mammalia; order Rodentia; family Cricetidae; genus Sigmodon; species Sigmodon hispidus. The sequence goes on along the minus strand of PVIH01014365.1, from coordinate 1,948 downwards.
TGACCTGCTCCGTGGCCTGGTTCACGGCTTGGGTCTGAGGGTCATCGAGCCGGTGTCGCGCGTGCCATCGCGGTTTCCGAAGCCGCAGGGAGAGGGGCCGTTCCGCGGAACTGCTTGTCGCCGCTGGCCAGCTGCAGCAGCGACGCGGACTTGGGGACGCGTGCGCGGGGCGGGGACCCGGCCATCCGCCTCCTCCGGTTGGGGAGTCCCCGGGGCCGGCGCGCGGGGAAGTCCCGAGCGCGGGTACAAGAACGCGGCGCGCGCCCAGGAGGGCGGTCTGGACGGTGGCGCAGCGCTCCAGCCATGTCGCGAGGCCTCCAGCTCCTGCTTCTCGGCTGCGGTACGGCCCCCAGCCGGTAGCCCCACGCTGCCTGCGACCCTGCCTCAGCGGTCTGGCTTACACCCTGTCTCTCCCTCTCTTTCAGCCTGCAGCCTGGCGCCTGCGATGACGATGCGGGAGGTGACAGTGGCTTGCTCCGAGACAGCGGACCTGCCGTGCACAGCGCCTTGGGACCCTCAGCTCTCCTACGAGGTGTCCTGGGCCAAGGTAAGTGCGGCCGGGGTCTGAGTTGGTTTCCTATGGGGACAACGGAAGCAAACAGTCTAGAGACGGGGGTCTTCTGGGGCCCCGGATTGGAGACTCCAGTTATTCTGGTACCCACCTTCTCCCATCGGGCTTCATCTGCATCCGCATCTAGAACCCAAGCCCCTTTATGTTGGTTCCTGGCAGATCGTGATCAAAGGCGGCTTGGTGTGAATGATTCCACCAGAGGTTTGCCAGGGACTGAAACCGTGCCGCAGGGCACCTGTGGAGACAGCTAGGAGGCTGCAGAGAAAGCAACATGGGCCTAGATTTAAACATGAGACAGGAAGCATGTCCCCAGACTCTTAATGTCTTGTGCCTTGTGACCACGACACCTTCAAAATACAGAAGCAGGAGGAACACTTGAGAAGAAGGTCTCAGAAAGGGTCTCAAGTGGCTTAGGATGGCCACAGCGGGGTAGTTAGGAGTGGTCATCTCTTTTCAGCCAAGGCATGCCCTCACCTGAGGGGTCCAGCCATGAATGAGGACTTCCATAGGAGTGTGCTGAAGCTGGAGGCCCAAACAAACAGGAAAGAAGGCATCTTTGCCCCTGGGTTGGGAAATTGGGTTGCACAAGGGAAGACATTTGAAAGATTTCCTTTTAGTGAGATTTCAAGACTCCAAAATTGTATGGAAAAGCCCAGCTGCTGTGATATAATAGAGTTGGCTTTCCCACCTCTAATTTAAGTGAGGTTCTGAGGCAGGGCACCTCCATTTTAAGGCAGATGAATTAAATCCCGAGGAGTGGCTGTCTGATTTGCTGATTTATCTCAGAGGAAGCCTCTGTCTGTTCTGAGTTTCCACAAAACATAGGGCTGCCCATGAAAGATGGTATGAGGGCTTGCAGCCTGTATGGGTGTTTAAACATGCAAGAGAGCACAGGAGGGTGTGTGTGTGTGTGTGTGTTTGTGCGCGCGTAAAAACTGGCTTTAGTCAATTGTCTGGGCTGGAGGGTGATAGCTCAGTGGTACAGGGCTTGCTTAGCATACAAAAGGTCCTGAGTTTGAAACCCCTGTCTTGCATCAAGGCAAAAACTAACTAGTCAGCTAAATGTATCATCAATTCCCCAAGGACAACGACTGCACCAGTACTTTCTGCATTCTGTCCAGCACCCAGTGTCTACCCTGTTACAGGATCTAAGCTGCACCTTGAGGCAGGTGGCATCATGGAGATCTCAGGACACTGCTGTGTAGAGCATTATAGGACAGTATGTGTGTGGTGGAATGAGGTGGGTGAGTGGGGGGTGTGAGGTGTGTGTGGGTGGGGTGAGGGGGTTAAGTGAGTGGGATGAGGTGTGTGTGAGAGGTGAGGTGGATGAGTGGATGGATGGGGTGTGTGGGGTAGGGGGGGAGGTGGATGAGTGGG
>PVIH01014364.1:30537-54207 GCA_004025045.1 Sigmodon hispidus | reverse complement strand
TCCCACACTTCCCTCTCTTCCTTCCCCCCACTTCCTCCCACACTTCCCTCTCCTCCTTCCTCCCCACTTCCTCCCACACTTCCCTCTCCTCCTTCCTCCCACACTTCCCTCTCTTTCCTTTTATACTCCACTTCCCTTCCGGCTGCCCTCCCACACTTCCCGCCCTTTCCTTTCCTCTTTCCACACTTCCTCTACACTCTGAGCCTGCATTCAGGCCCATCCCTGCCTCCCTTCCTGTCCCTCTGTTTGCATCCAAAGATGCTGGAAGGTCACAACCCTTCCTAGGTTATGGCCGCCCTGCAAGCTGGGTCTCACGATAGGCCTGAGGCATACAACCAACCCCATTTGCTCTTTCACATGTTCCTTTCTCAGACACCCCTCTGTACATTTTGGGTAAAGCAAGAGTTCCTGTCATTCTCTGCTTCTTTATCACATATTAGTACCTGCAAGTGTGCACGTGTATACATTACATGTACATTTTTTTACTTTTTTCTTTTAATATTTTATAAGCATAATAAATTTTCATCACTCTTCATGTCCTTCACTTTTATGTATATGGCTCAGTGTGTGGACACACATATGCCGCAGTGTGTGTGTGGATGTCAGAGGGAAACTGGTGGAAGTATGCTGTCCCCTTCCACTGCCTGGATTCCAGGGATAGAACATAAGCTTGGTGACACCAGCTTTTCAGAAAGTGCCTGCCACAGAGTGAGCTCTGACGAGGCATTGAGTGAGAGGCAGAGCAGACATGGTTGCTGTTACTGCCTTGTTTGAAGCATTGAAGGATTAAAAATAACTCAAATGTCCAACAGGATGGGATAACTTAATTAATGAAAGTCTGTGAAGCAACATCAAAGGGAAAAACCAGAGAAGAAAAGAAACCCTGTGTTAAAGGATACTTTTATGAGATTTTTATAAAGTATACATTTTATAACAAACACACACAGAGAGACAAAGAGGCAAAAATTGGTTTCTGAGTGGTTAGGTATTAGATGATCAGATGGGAAATTATTGTCAACTTGATAGAATCTAGATCACTTGGGAGACAGATCTCTGAGCATGCCTATATGGAAGAACATGATTATTTTGGGTCATGTAGGAAAGCCTATTTTAATCATGGTGGGACCATTCCCTGGGCTTGGAGTCATAAAGTACGGAGAATGGTTAAAGGGAGCTGTGCATCTACAATCACACACCCAGGCATGCATCGCTGTCTTTTCCTGACTGCAGATGTGATGTAAGCAGCCTCTTCAAGTTCTGCTGCCCTCTCCGATGTGCCTCGAACAAAAGTAAACCCATCCTTGCATTGCCTTTCTCAGGGTACTTTATCTCCGCAACAGGGAGAAACCAGACACTTATTTTTTACCCTTTGATCTGTTTCTGCATTTTCCAAATTATACAACAAATACAAATGTTATGATCTTGCCTTCGTCACTGTTCTACTGCTGTGAAGAGACACCAGGACCACATCACGGAAATCATTGAATTGGGGCTTGCTAATAGTTCAGAGGGTTAGCCCAGTAATCATGGTGGGAAGCATGGCGGAGTGCAGGCAGCCTTGGTGCTGGAGAAGGAGCTGAGAGTGCTATATCCTTCTCCACAGGCAGAAGGAAAATGAGACACTGGACCTGGCTTGGGCTTTCAAAAACTCCAAAGCCCATCCCCAGTGACCCACGGCCTCCAAGGCCACACCTTCTAACCTAATCCTTCCAAAAGTTCTACTCCCTGGTAACTAAGCATTAAACACATGAACCTATGTTGATTGCTCTTACTCAAACACTCTAAGTCTAAAAAAGCTATTTAAAAAATAAATAAAGAGAACAACATTTTTGGCTTCTTTCTTATTTCTTCTCCTGCTCTCTTGGTCCCAAATGGTACAGTTCATTCCGATCCCAGGATTAGAGGCTGGTCCAGATAATTACAAGTCACCACTATAAATTGTTCCTTTGTCCAGACTCCTCCAGAATGCAAGCAGGGTTAGATGGCTGCCCAGGTCAACAAACAGGAAAGGTATGGGAGGGATCAGCACTTTATCCCCCATTCTCACCCAGCTGTATTGATTTCCATACTCTCCAAGGTCCTCAGTTTGTCAGTCACCGCTTCCCTAGAATTGGTTTGTGACATAAAGTGGTAACATCCTCCCTCCCCCAAGGGAAGGGTTAACCTTGGAGAGAAGAGGGATGGATTAAAAGAGGAAGAAAAACTATTATCAATATGTCATAAAATATACATGCTATTTCTAATTTATTTCTGTCCATTTGAGGCGACATATCTAATGTGCTACAAATATTCCTGGAATGTAGTGTCACCACTTCCTTTAATAACGCGTGTCTGTGACTCTCATTTGCAAGTCTGTGAATTACTGTTTTATTTAATGAAAAAAAGATAAATTGTCCTTGATTTGTATTTATTAATTTCTACGAATTTAGTATCTGACATTTATGAAAGCTTAGCCACATAATTTCTTTTTTTAATTTACAACCAGAAAGCTGTTTAAATATAATTTTAAATGATGCATAAAATGCTTTCTAACATATTTGTTTTCTAAATTTTCAACATGCATATTCACTGTTTCTACTTAGTGAACAAACACTGTCTCAAAATTGTACAGGAAGAAAGATGTTATTTGCTTATGGCTCCTTTATTAGGTCTTAGCTGTCGTGTGTGGTGGCAGCTGCAACCACTGGAGGTTGATCAGTGTCTTTGCAAATGTGAGCTCATTGGAGCTAACTCAATCCAAGGCAAAAGACACTACAGGTCTAATGATCTTCACTTCGGCGCAGAACCCCAGAACAAACCCTAAAAATAGACTCAGTCCTAGGAGCATTTTGAGGAAACAGAAAATGAAACAAGTTCCTTAAAGACAACTTGTTGTAGAAGGTTTTTGGCCCTGTTTGGGCCAGAGGTTTGGACCTTGCCTGCAGCGGCTTTTGTCCCCAAAGAAATGAATCAGACGCTTATACTAATTTCATACTGTTTGGCCTAGGTCTCAAGGACATCACTAGCTAGCTCTTTCATCTTAATTCAACCCATTTCTAGTATTCTACCTGCCACGTGTCCTGGCCCGTGGCTCACCTGGATTCTTTACATGTTCCTCCTTCAGGGGTCAGATGGAGACTGACTAACTCCGCCCTCCTTCTACCTGTCTGTCCTCTGATTCTCCACCCACTTCTACGGTGCTCCACATAGGCCAAAAGAGCTCCTTTATTTTCAGCATACAGAAAACATTTCCACCACAACAACTATTGTTTCTATGCTTACTTCAGATCAAACAGCTTTTAAAATTAAGTAGATTGTTGCCTTCATATTGGCTTCTTTAAAACGATTCTGTTTTACCTATTGTGAATTACAGTCATATTAATTAGTGACACTTTTGAAAAATCACATAGCTATGGTTCAAATTGTGCTAAATTAACCTTATTTTTCAGTTTTTGAATTTTAAGGTAAACATGGGATTTGTGGATTTACAGTGCTTCAGAATACTTTTCAATTAGCTATTGTGCTTTATTGTGCGTGGTGTGTGTGTGTGTGTGTGTGTGTGTGTGTGTGTGTGTGTGTACATGCATACTCATGTATGTCTGCATGTGGAAGCCCAAGGACAATGCTGGGTGTTATTACTCAGGTACCACCCACCATTTTATTTTATATTTTATTTTATTTTAAGATAGGGTCTCTCACTGACCTGGAGTTTATCACCTAAGCTGCAGTCTCTGGTAAACAATTGCTAGGAATCAGAGTCTCTATTTCTCAGTGCTAGGATTACAAGCACATGCTACCATGTCTAAGGTTTTTGTTTGTTTGTTTGTTTTTGTTTCCTTTTTTTCTTTTTCTCTTTTCATAGTTTCAAGAGACTCGAACTCAGGTCCTGGTGCTCACAAGGCAGGTATTTTATGAGCTGAGCAACCTCTCTGGACATATTTTGCTTCATTTTTAACTGGTAATTATGAAAAAAAATAATGCCCAATTCTCTCATGAGCAATCCATGAGTAAAGAAAGCCAGGCTCAAAGTACCACCCTCTGCTGACTTCTCTTGTTAAAACATGTTTTCCATGACCAAACAGTGACATCCTCTAATCAGAAAGTAGAGGCTTGTCGTGGATTTATGACAGATGTCTGTACCAGAGCTCTGAATGCTATGTAGGCAAACAGGCTCTTACAGACTCATTTTTTATGCTGAAATTTGGCTGGTAATTTTCATTTTAACTTGTTCTATGAACTTTAACTTAAATATGATTTTATTATTTTTAAGGAGAATTTTCTTTATAATTGGATATTTCAGTTGCACACCTCATGATGCTAAGATGCTACCTACCCCTTTAAGTAGATGACGGACTTGCTGATGTCAGCAGCTGGGAGTGAATGCCTGTGATACTGGCTGACAGGATACTAATTACTGGTTATGTGGCTGTGGCCTGCTTACGGAGCTCATCAGTGAGTTATGATTGAGAAGGACTGGAAAGCATGGGGCTGAAGTGGGGAGAGACAGCCACTAGGAAAATGTCACAGGAGTCCGCAGATTGATCCACCTGACCAAGATCTGTCTAATTAGGAAGCATCTATTTTGATACTAAACCACACAAATTTGAGCTCAACTGGCAAATGACAATTTATAGGAGGCCATGGAGACATTAACCGTCCAGCCGACAGCAGGCGCAAACTAAGCATGTTCCCAGGCTTTAATCAATAAATAGCCAGGGACAAGTCCTCGACACAGACAGGACAGCTTCTTGTATGGAAAAGGAGCTTACAAGGGGTCAACATTGCCTCTAGAAGTCAGATTCCTTTGTCATTTGTGGAAGACAGTGACAGAGCTGTCCTGAGAACATGGGCTGCTGACCACTTGGTTCTGAGGTCAATTCCCACCCAGGTTCTGATAAAAAAACTACCCCACAGTCAAGGATTCCAGAGAGAAGGTGAAGGATGCTGAAAAAAGTGAGATCCAGACAGGAACACGGAGGCATTGCAATAGGTGCAGAGGACGTTTCTGTACTACTGAAGGATCAGGCTTCTTGACTCTGACCAGACTTTAAAGGCTTTGAGAATAAGAATGAGATAACGGGCTGGATGTAGTACAGTGACAGAGTAATTGCTTAACATATGCAAGGCCCTGGGTTCTATTCCCAGTACTGGAAAAAATTAACTTTATATTCTAATTGTGCTCAATAGTGTCTAACTACCCCCCCCAACAATGTTTGCAAGATGACCATAGCTTTCCCCTGAGATAAAGGCAATAATGATGTAGGAGGGTCCAGCTGAGTAGATAAAGTGCTTATTATGCAAGCATAAGTACCTGGGTTAAGACTGACAGCACCCATGAAAAATGCAGCCACAGCAACATGTTTGTAATCCCAACCCTAGAGAGGCATAGACAAGATGATCCCTGGACCCTGGTGTTTGATGGCTGTCAGTCTATTTCAATCAGGGAGTTCCCAGTTCAGTGAGAGGCTCTGTCTCAAAAAGTAAGGTGAAGAAATGATTGAGCTAGTGTTGATTTCTAGCCTCTATACACACATACACAGACACACATACACACACACATACATATACATACTTACAAATGCAGACATACACATACACAGACACACAGGCATACACACACACACACACACACACACACACACACACGCACGCATATACAGACATGCACAGACATACACAGACACACAGACATGCACACACATATATATGCAGACATACACAAACAATAACAATATTTGGTTATTTGTCAAATGTGAGAAGAAATAGACCCCTGGGAGGAGTCTTTCTCCGTGGGACTACAGTTGTCTACACAGTGGCCCAGAAATACTTCTCGAGAGGGTAAAGACAGGTACTTGCAAGTGGACTCTGACCTTGTCACCTCTGCAGGGTTTGTTCCTCACACCTTCTGAGAAGCCTCACCGCACAGCCTGCCTGGCAGGCTGAGAATGAGTCATAGCCACCTCCCTCGTCAGCCCTGGCATCATCTAGCTCTTATGAGTGCGACACAGCAGAGGAGGCAAAGATGTTTTGTAAACACTTACTTATGTTGATACATATTTTATCCTTGATGATCTATCTGCAGGACAGAGGACAGGCCAGTAAGTCACTGAGGGTGTCTGGGTGATAGCTACCGAGTTATTCCACCTACTTTTGAGCAAAGCAAAAATTCTAGTCTAGACCATTGTGGGAGGGGTGGAACAGGGTGGCTATGAGGCTGAAAGATCGAGGCTGTGTGCAGCATTCAGCTCGCCTACTGAGCAGCTGTGAGGGCATGAGCAACATACGTATTGCGTGCAGTTCAGATGTCTCTTGTTCAGAGCTTCCTACATATCACAACTGTGGTGTGGATTAAAGCTCTTAGCTACAAGGCTCCTTGCTCCATGCCAGACATCTCCATCTGTAGTTGCTGCTTGCCTTCTCCCCAACTTATTTTGGGTACTGATCCCAGCAGACTTAGAGACAAGGTCCCAGGGCAGAATGTATGTGAGCGATGCTTCAGGAAACAGGAAGGAAACCAGGAGGACGGGCCGTAAAGTAGAGCTGGGCGATGGTCCATAACCCTGAAATGGAGTGACGTGACATAGAGCTGAAGGGTGGTCCCATCAGAGGGAGAGCAGTGTAGAGTATTCACACACATGTTCAGTCACAGGTCACCAGATGGGTGCAGATGAACTGAAAGAAAATTTCAGCTGCTTGGCTTTGCTTTCTATTGTTCTAGACTGGGACAGTTCTCAGATCCCATGTGCAGACTCGGTGGGGGTGAAGGGGTGGAATTTAGCCCAAGCACATCCCAGGAAACTGGGCAGGGCAATGACAGACCCATTGAGGGAAATGGAAACATCCAGAACCTACTTTTTGGTTTCCATCAAAAAGCTACCATTGTGGAGGTTAAGATCAAGCAGTGAACTTCAAAGGAAAGATCGTGATGCCCAGATGTCTGCAGACAGCAGAGAAATCAGCATTCGGATCTCTCAGGGTGGTGCTTGGCCTCTTCTGCCCGGTCCTGCATCTGACCTGTGGTGTATGTGGCTAGCACTGCTAGATTCATGGTAAACACACCTGAAGAGTCTGAACTAAACCCCACAAGGTTTACAAAAGGAAGTGCAAAATCCTATCCTATAGATGGTGCTCTGCTCTGTGAGGGACCGGATCACAATGTTAATGTGGACTCACAGGGGTGCCCAGAAAGATGGGTGGGGTCAGCTACTCACCTAGCACAGAGTAGTGGTACTGACCTTTGACCTGAAAGGAAGTAAAGGCAGGAGGTTCCCAAGTTAGAGGCAGGCCTGGGCTAGATAGTGCAACTCTCCTTTGGAAACATATCTTCCTTCCTTGAGATAGCCTTAGGGAATAACTCAGTGGAAGGCATGGCCTTCCAGGAGGGTTGGTTAGAGAGAAAAACTGTCCCCAAGTCTCCCCGTAGCACCACCAAATGCAGATGCCAACACTGTCTCCTGTGACAGGAAACAGGAAGCCCTGGGAGAGGAAAACTGAGAATGTCCCTGCCTTCACATCTTGAGTCACTTTCGCAGTAGCTATGTGTTCTTGGGCAGACACTGAACCTCTCTGTGCTTGGGTGGGTCTTACAGACTTGTGATTCTCAACTCTGTAATACCTGGGAGAAGCTCGGAGCAGCTAAGCCTTACCTTCACACCTGCCGTTAAGAACCCTCTTCAAGTTGACAGTCATCTTTTAGGTATGCTAATATCTAATAGCCTCTAGCAAGTTTTATAGGGTTTAGGGAACCAGTTTGACTCTTTAAGGGGTCTCTGCAAATCCTACTCGTAGAATATAGTATCTGCAGCAAACAATACAGCATTGTGGGCTTAAATTTCACAAACAGAGTCATTTAAACATTTATGGGGGGATGCACTCATATCACAGAGAGCATATGGGGCTAGGAGCACAGCTTCTCTGGAGACTACCCTATTTTTGAGGTGGGAGTCTCCCTTGTGAGGTCTGCCACTGCGATGTATGGACACGTGACTCTCTTCTCTGTCTCCTGTAGGCATGCTGGGCTTGGGTTACAGACACAGACACAAGCTGTGACAGGAATCTGGAGATCTAATTTAGGTTGTCAGGGACTTGTGGCATGCTCTCTTACCCACTGAACAGATCTTACTTTCGGAGAGTAACTCTTACGTTGACTGTTCATACTAAATCAAACACCATCACAATAGCAACAACAATAAGGAGGCTGTAGGAAGTTCTGAGAGGTGATGGAGTTTCTGGTATAACTTGTCCCCAAACCCACCCAGATGCGCATGATAAACATGAACAGCTTTTACTATGCCATTCTCATTGGAATACAATGCTTTAATAACAGAGAAAGGTGTCTTTGTTTCTGACTGTCTGAGAGGGTGTTCTCACTTGTCCCTTATCAAATGGAAATGCCCCATATCAGCCCCCACTGCCTCCATTCTTGTCCCTACCAAACACCCAATCACAGAACAATGTAGGCAGGTCTTAGAAAATTGCTGTTCAGCACTAGGAGGACTGATGATCAGAGGAGGCCCTGAAGTATGAAGCAGATGCTGTGACAATATATGACTGGTGGCAGGATTGTGCCTAGAATGTCATGACAGAAGGGCATTTTCAAATGATGCACAATCAGGAAGGTCTTCAATTGTTTGGTCCTAGAATGTCGTCTGGGATTCTGCCAGGTTTATCTGGATTCTAAAGTGGGGGCAAAGGGAGGCAAGTCACAATCGCAGTCAGTGTCAATGAAGCACTGCTAAGTGCAGTTCTGCTCCCGGATGGAACCAGAGATCTTAAACTTCTCTGGACAATAGGGCTCCTCGAAGAATAGGTGCCATGTTGTGTGTCAACACAGAAGGCACACACAGACAACATAGACCTGTCAGAGCACCTAAGGATTAGAAGCATCATGGCAGAAGATGGACTCCAGGAGAAGAAAAGTAAGAAGGATTCAGGGCCTGGAGCCGAGGGGCTTCTGTCCTCAAAAGGCATTGCTAATAAACTTAGCGCAGAGTTTATTAATACACCTCGCCAGCTCTATTCCTAATAGCTGTATTAGATAGAGAAACCGTGACAAAGGCCCACTCAAAGTCAAAGGAATGGTCTTTAGCCATCAAGAACACTGCTGTGACATTGGCAACTGAAGATTATCACGAGATACTTCAAACCAGTCCCAGAAAGACACAGAGCATGTGTTTTTTCACAAGTAAGTCTTACATTCTATATAGCTATGTAAAATCATGCATTTGTATGTAACATGAAGATAGAGTAACTCAGCCTAGGGGAGGGAGGGGGCTCATGGGAAGGGGAATAATAAGAAAGGGCAGGAGAGAAGATATGTGGGGAGCATGTCCAATATTCAGTGTATAGTTGTATGAAAATGTTCTTAATAACACAGCATCACATACAGTGAATATATACAATAAAGATTTAAAAGATAAAGGGCATTGCTAATCAGCTATGTGACCCTAGGAGGTCTGTTCAGCCTCTCAGACTAACAGAGACCTTCTCCATCAATGGAAAGTCTAGGCTAGTTGTGTGAGACTCATCTCAGGTCTGACACACTCTGTGCACCTATATATTGCAAGAGATATAGCCCTTTTCATTGGGGGAAAAAATTCCAGCACTCGTGAAAACCTATCACAGTTTCTGGCAAGTAATTTTCATAGACAGACATGAAACCACGGAACATTCCTTGTCCCTCTCCATCTTCAATCATCATCCCTCATCATCCAGTCAAAGACAGCAGATGAACCAGTGTCTCTATATTGCTGTAGACTGGTTTGCTCCTGTCCCACACATTCGCTTCAGAAGTATCACAGCCCCATACCCTGAAGACACTCTATATGTGTGTAGATGGAAAGCCACAGATAGGTAAGTCAGATGAGGACCATAACTTCACACTGGAGCTAGAGATACAGAGTTACACTGAGATGCAGAGATGCTGGGGTAGGTTGGAGGCAGAGAATGAAGTGTGTTTAAGTGATGTTGGGAGGTGAGACTGCCAGCATTGGGGCAGATACTTCTTAAGTTTTGCTATGAGGGGATGAAGTAAATACAGTACACGAGGGCAGGAAGACTTATTCTCACAGGTGAGAGAATAGCACATGAGTACATGAAGAATGTTCAGCTGGAGAGATGGCTCAGTAATTAAGAGCACTGGTGACTCCTTTCAGAGGACCTGGGTTCAATTCCCAGCACCCACATGGCAACTCACACCTGTCTGTAACTCCAGCTTCAGGCTTTCTGACACCCTTACACCAACATGCATGCAAGCATAACACCAATGAATATAAAAGTAATTTAAAAAAAAATTGTCTAGTCAACAAAGAATTTGGACTGGTAGGCAGCGCTAAAATTTGTATAAGGCTCAGATGTAGCCAAGAGAAAAAGGGACTGAGGGATCAGGTCTGATGCCAGGGAAAGGTTACAATGTTAGACCAAGGGATTGAAGCTGGAAAGGGATTAAAGAGAGGATATCAAGGAACCAGAGCAGGGAGGAGACGTGACTGTAGAACTCAACCTCAAGTCTGTCTGGAGTTGTGTTGAGATGCCGACAGGACCAAACTACAATGATTTGAGGTTAGAGGAAGAGAAGAGGATTCCTCAAAGTAAGATTTAGAGGGAACCAAATAACTCCCAATGGACAGGTCATAGGTAGGAAGACCATACACATGAACACCAGAGGCTGGGGTGGGGTGGGAGGACTGGAAAAAGGAGATGTGAAACAGTCAAGCCACAGTATTGCAGAGAATATCGTGTTGTTGAAATCATGAGAATAATAAAAGGACTAGTGAAGAAAGTGAAATTAGCAAAATCTTCAGAAAGTACGGTTAGCAGCTAGCCCTAGGTGTAGCAGAATTTGATGAGCAATATTGCAGACTAAGTTCCTTCAAGTAAGTGTGGGCTCCAAGCATCAGTGCAGGGGCTGTAGGGCATCTAGTCTACCTTTGGAGCTCTGAGTATTAAGAATAAATAGCTTTCAGATCACTCAAGAGGAATATCTATGAGAAAGTATCCCATGTATACACACAGAACTGCCCAGTAGAGGGAGGGGTCAAGAGCTACACAGAGAAAAGTCAGGGGGTCATCTTTGAAGAGTTTGAAAGCCTAAGGCAGGTCTTGGTATGCTAGTGTGGGCCATCTATTTTTTGTAAAATGTTGAGGAGGGGGTGTGTGTTCATGTAGCCTTGTTAATTAATCAATCAATTATTGCATGGTTGTTAAAGAGTTGTTGCCATTGTGTACATGGACCACCATCCAGGTCCAAGGATAACCTCAGGGTCAGTCCTTAGGTGCCTTCCATATTTTGTTTGAGACAAAGCTTCCTCATGGTCTGGAATTTTGACACCTCAGTCAAACTAGTGCATTTTTTTTCTTGTCCATGTATTTATTCCTTTATCCTTGCTTGTGACTCCATCATTCTGTCACATTCATCTCCATGTGGACTGAGCATCTCCTAAGCCTGACTAGGGGCATGATATGGGGTCTGCTAGGACAGAAAGAGCAGACACTCAGGAGAGGCTAACGGAGGCTTAAGGAGGCCTTGTGTATATTGTGGTCTCTCTGCTGTGACCCCCTACTCCCAATGAGGAGGCTGGAGGCACAGCTCTATCTTGCAAAGCAAGGCTATGGTGATAGCGGACTCTGGCCCCAGCATAGGTACCTGCAATGAGGATCCTCTAAAGACTGGTCCTTCACCTCTTCCCCTTCCATCTCCTATAGGGCTCCTGGCTAGGTGCTCAATGCATAGTCAGACACCAGAGTTTACAGGTCAGGTAGGCCCTAGGAGTTACCTTGAGGACCAATGTGGGCATGTGCCTTAATTTGCTCAGCTATTTTTGTGCTGGGTGATAAGTTGCCACAGGAATCATGTGGCCCACAAAGTCTAGCACATCCACAGTCCATTATGAAAAATGCCAGCCAAGCTGTGATGAATTGACTTGATGATGACTGTGAGTCTCATATGTCACGAATGATGGGACATTTACTCTCAAGAGCATCTGCTATTTACCTTTGTGGACAGGTATTCAGGGCCTGATAATCTCTGGTTAGAACACGTCATTAAAGAATATAGCCTCCCATTGCATTACTTTAATTGCAAGATTTTCTTTTCCTAGGCTCAGGACAGCTTATCAGATTCTTCTAGCACATATTTACCCTTTCCAATTTAATATTGATGCTTCATTCTATGGGAGGGTCTTTGTAGTCTGACCTTCAGTCAGATCAGCTCAGTTTGGCTTTGTGACCAAGGATGCTAAGCACAAAGTCTGTGGACAACTTTAAAGAATTAAATTAAATACCTATAGACAGATACTAAAGCAGTTTGTCTTATTTCAAAACATTCTTCCTGTGTATCTAAACACTTGTCATTCAACTTGAACCCTGGACACGCAAGTATAATCAGACCTCAGAAGAAATTACAACACACAAGGCTGACGTTATTGTTCTGTTTTTTCCTCCATGGTGGCAAGAAAAATAAAATAAAAGGCCTTTAAACGAAGCAGATTAGCTGTGAGTCTGTCAGCATCTGGCAGCTGGCTATTATCTTGCTTGAGGACCTGAACTTACAGATTGCCTCCTTAACCAAGTGGCATTTCCTCAAGAATGGGTTTATTGCTTTTATTTTTCTGTGACTCTTGAAGTGTGTGAATCATATCTGGGGGCTGGGACATTGCACAGAGCCAACATTGGTTGGTGTTCATGACCTACTGTCTCATGTCTATTTGGATAATCTCTATCTTGAAATTTTTATCACATAATAATCAGTTAACTTTCAGTAATCCATCTATTAACTATTAGCAGAAAGTATGTAGAGGTCGGAAGTCAAGAAGACACGGTCCTTGTCCTCATTTTCAAAATGGAATAAGGGTGATTTGGGACTGGATTCTGGAAAGAGGAAGCTTCCTAGGGATTTGGACAGGGTTCTGGAAGACATGACTCAGCGGATGTTTGGAGAGTGTGCACTTGAACAGGAGAGCATCGAGTACTGGAGTTCACTAGGGGCAAGTACTGAGTCTAAGTTCCTCTTTTGATAAAGTTACTAGACTGGTAGATCAAAGTAATAATGTGAGTTGGGTGGCTTTAGGAGCATTGTGAGTCCTTTGTATTAGTCTTGTGGACTTACAGAAGATGAATAATAATAATAAATAATAATAAATAACTGTAGATCCCCAACTATTTCTTCACCACCTCCTTTCTTTTTGTATATGTGTGTGCTTGTGTTCATTTTGGGGGGGTGCATGTGTGTTCATGTCTGGAGGTGCATGTACATTTTAGGTACATTTGTGTGTGTGTGTGTGTGTGTGTGTGTGTGTGTATGTGTATATGTGTGTATGAAGGTCAGAGACAACCTCAGGTGTTGTTTCTGAGGTGGTATGCACCCTGTGTTCGAGACAGTACTTCTCATTGGTCTGGAGCCTGATAATCAGGCTTGGCTGGCCGGCAAGCATCCATTTACCTTTGTTTCTCCAGGAATGGGATGACTAGCTTTTGACAAAAAAGAAAAGTTCTCATGCTTAAAGGGCAAGTACTTTACCACCTAATTGTTCACCCCAGATCTCCTCTCTCTCTCTCTCTCTCTCTCTCTCTCTCTCTCTCTCTCTCTCTCTCTCTCTCTCTCTCTCCCTTAAAAATTATTTCTAATGTGTGTGTGCACATGCACTCATGCACACACGTGAGCAATCCTTGGCTCTCATGGAAACTGCCATCTATGGACCCAATGAGACAAAAACTGTGAAAGAAACACAGCAAAATGATGATGTAAAAAGGAATCACCAAAAATATTGGTTCGTGGATTGATGTAGGCTCAGAAAAGAGATTCTCCATGTTTGTGCAGTAGACTTGGCTCTGCTCCCCCCCATAGCATTATCCATATTTTGAGTGGTATAGAAAATGTTCTAAAATGTGGGTAAAAATTATTTTATATATTTCTTAAATAACACATACACTCATTCTCAATTAGTATAAATATTAAATCCTTCAAAACTGAGTGCAAGTCTATCATAAAGCACAAAAAAGTATTTATAGATAGATCTGTGGAGAAATAACAACTTTCTAAATTATTTTAAAAGAAAGAACACAATTTAAACAGAAAATGCTGACAAATGGCAGGATCAAATAAACAAAAATTTAAGATATCTGTACAGCGCAAAATAACATCACAATTACTAAAAAGTGAAAAAGATCTTAACCAAATGTGACAGAGAAACACCCATAATGTATAAAAACAGCAATAAACAAACAAAATTGGATTCAATCTTCAAAGAAACAGAGAACAAAGTCCTCAGAGAAGGAAGGGAGCAGTGCACACAGGTCCATTTTGTGGGTCACTGAGAGTCTTGAGGGGTCCAAGGGATTCCTCTGACTGAAGATCTCCACATCGGAGGGCTCCTGGCAGAGCATTTCACCAGCAAAAAGAGCCTCTCTGCAGGGTCTGTGTACTTATTTACCTCCTAATTCCATGTTGATTTCTCTTCCCATTCTGGAAACTTCTTGAGGGTTAGAGCCACTGTATATGTCTTTACCGCTTCAGAATCTAGGATCGGACTTCTCTTACTTACAAGCATCAGGCACAGCTTCCATGATGGAAGGCCATGCAGAGACTTGAGCAGAATGGAAAGAGTGGAACTCAGTTCATTTCCTGATCCTCCATACTGGAGAGTAAGAGCAGATTTACAGGAGGCTCAAGGGAAAGGCCTCAATCCCAGCATCTATCTGCAGGGAGAGTGAAAAGACCTCACCAGAACTTGTCAGTTTCTGGTAAGACCCCTCGTCCCCCACCCCCACTCCATTAGAGTTAACTGACAACCTGGTCAGCAGCTTTCTTTGCCTTGAGACTACTGAGAATCACACATTATAAAAAGGAGAAATGGGGACATATCATGGAAAGATTGAACCTACGCAAACCGAACCCCAGCAGGGAAAATGTTACCATCTTCAGTTCCATGTCCAGCATCTATGCCACCATCTGAGATTCAGCCAGCAGCCTTACCCTTCCGCCAGCAGCCTTACCCTTCGGCCAGCAGCACATGGGATCTCTCTCAGGTCCACTCCACTTGGTTTGTACAGTATTCGTGGGCAGATGTCCAATGTTCCTGTCATTTCCAACATCCCAGGAATCTCCGGGATAACTTGGGTTTTACCTTCATAGCTTCATGCGCAGTGCAGGAAGTTCAACCCTGCTACACATCACCTGGCCTCACTGGATTATCTTGCATCCTTAGTACAAGTATCACTGACCCCATGTGTTTTGCATTTTTCATGCAGCAAACCCAGCGGGGGACATGAGTGGCACTAAGTTCTGCTGACAGATTCAGAGATAACCTGGGCTCTGTTTACCATGGCCACAGTGGTTTCTGCATTGTGGGGAGTGAGAAAATACTTCTGTAAGTGGCACTTTTGGAGCAGAAAGATGCCATGGCTCTCTCTCTCTCTTCTTTTCAGACAATCTCGTTCCCAATGAAAGCCTTTTAAATGCATTTTTATTTTTGAGCTGGAAGCCTGTGATAGGTGAGTGCTACCCTCAAAGCACCTCTGCTATTGTCTTGGAACAGTTTGTGATAACTCCTTAATGGTGCCGCTCTAATAGTTACCACCATCTTGTTCACACACAGTCTAAAACTCTAAATATATGAAGATCCTTTTCTTACCAAGTTGCACATTATTGTTTTTCTGCTCTATTTTGTTTTTTTTTTTTAATTTCTATTATCACTATAAACCTGTTTAAAGGCAGCCAGTAATAACCATGCCATACCCAGAATGTTATACTGTTTTGAAATTTGCCCCATAAAAATAAATTAGCACTTGATTTTTAAATTTAGCCTTATTCACATACAAAAAACAGCTGGGATCCTGCCAAAAGATAACACAAATGACTTCTTGTCTAGTTCCCAAAATAGTGTTCCAACCTAAACCCCAAGAGTGTAGTCTTTTAGCATCTATACTTCTATTGGCATTCTGGTCTTATTAACTCCTATTAGAAAGATCTATTAAGCTCTGCTTATAGCGTTCTATTGCTTTTTTAGTCCGCATTTCCAGATTTTTCTCCAGTCTTCTTGTATACAAGTTCTAAAAACTTGTGAACCACTTGGTCAGGAATAGCACAGAAATTACCACACTTTAAGTTCAAGTTTTCTGTATTAGTTATTTTTCTCATCACTATGACAAGCTATCTCACAGAAGCGAATGGAAGGAAGACAGGTTTACTTTGACCAATAGCATCAGAAGGCACAGTTTATGATGATGAGAAGAAAGGTGTCGTATGAGAGGCAGCAGTATCCATAGTGACCAGAGTGTGAAGCTAAAGAATCTTCAAACCAGGAAACAAAGCAACAAGGAACACTATACCTCCAAGGATTCTACTCTAGTAACTTCTAGTAACTAATTTTTTTTAGCTAGACCCTACCTCTCAAAACAGTGCCACCAGGTTGGGACCAAGTGCTCAAAGACATGAAGTCTGTGGGGACATCTCAGATTCAAGTTATAACATATTCTTGGCAATGAACCTGGTAGCTGTGGGACAGTGGGATTTTCCCATGTGGACAACCTGGTTGTGGCATCTTAGGAGAAGGGAGCTGCAATTAGTCAAATAAGACAGAGGCTCCATAGAAAGCCGTGTGTGTGTGTGTGTGTGTGTGTGTGTGTGTGTGTGTGTGTGTGTGTGTTGACCCCTGCAGAGCTAATGTGGAAGTAGACATTAGTATGAGCCACAGAGAAAGACATGTCAAGTTATAGCATTGTGGCAATTTTTGTGATACCTATGAGATGTTCCAGGAGTCAGGTTAAAAGATCCAAGTAATGGAAGGCTGGGACTGGGCCAGAGAAGCATGGCTGGACCACCTATTTTTTCTGCACGTCTGCTGCCCCACCCATTGTTTCCTATGGACTCAAAGGACACAGACAGCGACAGTTATCAAAGCAACGAAATGAAAGGCACCTCGGCTGTGTGACTCCTTCAAAGTCAGCAAAGCTATTTAGCTGTAGTGAAACTGATATTCTCTTGGACTTTGGTGACATTATAAATACAAGTCTTTTAGAGAGCTCTATTATAATGTGAAGCATTTCAAATCAAATGTCACATCCTGTGACTCTAGAATCTCATTTCAAACTGCTCATCCTAAAGAGAGTTTATAAAGGTAAATTTCCAATGCAGGAATATCCCAGTTTGAGCAAGGCATGATGAATAATACTGAGTAAAATGTATAAAACGCAAACAAGTATGTACAAGGGACAGTGACGTGAAAACACACATGCATGTGAGCAGAAGTCAGACCATTTAATGGAAATACAGTGAACAGAATCAATGTAAATATTTTATTAAGTATCTTTAATGTCACTATAACAGGTTGATGATCAAATGTAAAAAAAGAAAATTCTTTAAGCATTTGAAGTGTCATAACGGCAAGATGGGGTATATCCCCTTCCACGTCACAGTCTCACCTGACCAATGGTTTTCTTTCCCTTTAAACATCCCATGCAAATTCCTCCTAATAAACTTGGATTCCATCTGCTGCCTGAGGCTCTTCTTACAAGTGTCTCCTCTGCTTAAAGCAGAGGTGGCTGTGCCTTAAAACTGGTGTGAAGAACTTTGCATAGGAACAGTTGTTTCTTTACCTCAGCTATGTTCTGCTGTCATTTCTTCGTTTTTCATGACGTGACATGTTTGGTTTATGAGAATAAGCCCTGTTTGGAAACCCATGTCACCTAGACTAGCACCAGGTATGTAAACTGGAACTGATAAGTATTCATTTAATAACTGAAATGACAATTGAGTGAGGTCAACAATAGGATGGTCCAGATGTGGTGACACATATCTGTGGCCACAGGACTTGGGAGGCAGAGACAGGAGGATGAGAAGTGAGTTTGAGGGCAGCCTGGGCTACGAGACCTTGTCTCAAAACAATAAACAAACAGAATGATTGGCAGGAACAAATGCAAAAGACCTTGAGCTAAAATTAATATGAAAGAATGTAACAGAGTAAACCTAAGTGGTGACTCAGTATTGACCAGGCAATCATACAAATGGAAGATTACAAAGACCTTACTTATAGGATAAAGTAATAAAATAAAAATAAAAATAAAAAACTCATAGCTTTGATGACTGTAAAAAATAAACTACAAAAACGTCAAAGCAATTTTGATTGTGGCAAAAGTTCTTGCCTGGAGGATGTACAAGGCATTTCTGTTTCCCCTAAAATACTTTAAGAAGAACCAGATTTGGCTTCTAAACTTAAACAAGTAAAAACAACTATGAAAAAAACAGGAAAGTGTTTTCAGGCACTGGACTTTCAGAGAGAAGCAATCACTGAGTGAGGAAAACATGCGATATGGTCTCATGGTCATCCAGTGTGTTACCACGAGAAAGGAGAGCCTCCCCACCACTTAGGGCTGAGTCAAGGACGTGAGCTTGGGCACTGAACAAAATCACAGCAGGTAGCCTTCAGTGGGAAGAAGAGCAGAGTGAAGAAGGCAGCTGAGACACGAATTCCACTGATCTTTCCAGCACACCCAGTGACTCATCAGCTCAGTGATGACTGGTCCATCTGTGTGAGGACCCAGACTAGAGAAAGAGCTTAGGAAAGAGAGTGCAAGCCGGGATTTGTGGAGCCCTTATGGGGCTGAGGACTGTTTCTGTCCTCACCAGTAAAGAGTGGAAAGTTTTTCATAACACTGAGCACTAAGTACTCTAGGATACTGCTTCTGTAGGGGAGCAACTGATCCCAAGAATTCCACTGACTTTTTTTTAAAAAAAAAATTTGAAAAACAACCCATTTAAGGTACCAAACTAGCTAGGCATAGTGGTACATCCCTATAATCTCAGTACATGGGAGACAGAGGCAGGTGGATCTCTGTGAGTCTGGGGCCAACCTGGTCTACATAGAAAGTTCCAGGATAGCCAGGAATATGTAAAGAGACCCCAGATAACAAAATAATAATAAATAAAAGTGCCAAATTATTTTCACATAGCTTAACTATGTCCTAGAACAAAACTTAAGAATATTTAAAGTAATTCAAGACTATCCAAGGTAAAACACAATATTTTAACCCCCGTTTAAAACTTGGCATACATATAAATAAGAAGAAATAATGATAAGACATGAGGGGAAACCCCCAGCAAAGTCAGCCCTAGAGAAAGAGAGGGGATGAAACAGCCACAAGGATCAGAATGCAAAAGTTCTTGTAACTCTATTCCTAATGATCAGGTTAAATACAATTAGACATTGCAGAAGACTGGTCTCTTAGTCTGCCTAGAACACTATAGAAGAAGCCCTTTAAATCAAGGTGACTTCTTAAGTAGCAGAAATTTATTTCTTACTATTCTAGAGGCTGCAAAGCCCAAAGTGAAGCAAAGAGACGTGGTGTCAAGAGAATTCTCCTCCTCGCAGATGGGGCCATCTCACTGTGCCCTCAACATGGCAGAAGGGCTCTCTCTGAGGCTTATTTTAAAGGGCAACAATTCTGGAAATCATGAACAGTCTGTGTGGGCTTTTGGAAGAAAATGGTCCCCAAGGGGAGTGGCACTGTTAGGAAGTCTGGCTTTATTGACGTAGGCATGCCCTTGTTGGGGTAGGTGTGGTCTTGTTGGAGGAAGTGTGTCACTGGGGAGGCAGGATTTGTGGTCTCATATATGCTCAAGATACTGTCCACTGTTTCAGTCCACTTCCTATTGACCTCTGATCAAGATGTAGTCAGCACCACGTCTGCCTGCATGCTGCCTTGGTTCTTGTCATGATGGGAATGGACTAAACCTCTGAAATTGTAAGCTGCTGCTTCAGTTAAATATGTTCCTTTGTAAGAGTTGCTGTGGTCTTCTACTTCAGAGCAGTAGAAACTCTAACTAAAACAGCTGGGACAGATCATTCCCCAAAGACCCACCTTCTAAGGCCATTAGGTTTCAACATACAGATTTTTCAGGCACACCCCCTTCAGACCAGAGCAACTGTTGATTGTGAAGGCTCAGGAGCAAAATAGATTGGGAATGAAGAATATAAGAAAATGACAAGGATGAGGTTATGAGTGCAGGTTGTAGAGGGCATGGTTTCTGAACTCTGTGAAAATCTCAAGCATCCTGACATAAACGTAGTCAGTGAGTTAGGAAGAATGAGAAAAAAAATATATGAAAAAGTAGTTAATTACAAAGAAGTTTCCAAATTTGAGAAAAACTAAGGTCAGATGCAGGCAACTTAACCAAACAGTAAGATAAAGAAAGAGACTTCAAAGCCCATTTTCTTAAAGGCAATAATATACAGAACAGTTATGAGCTACAGAGGTGAAAACAAAGATCACATATCGGGAGAGAAAATAAGAATTATTATAAACATAGAGACAACCAAAATGCATTATAAACATAGAGAAACAAAATAAGAATTGTTTGGGGGAATTTTAAGCCAAAGAGATACTTGAAGTATTAAATTAAAATAATAACAGGAAAATTTACTTTTATATGCAGAAAAAAATATTTTGAAAGCAAAGCAAAAAAAAGACCTATAAAATAAAAAAATAACTGAAAAATTAATCATCAACAGGCCTTACTTCAAAAAAATAGCGTCAACAAAAATCTGGTTTTGGGGGCTGGAGAGATGGCTCAGAGGTTAATAGCACTCACTGTTCTTCCAGAGGTCCTGAGTTCAATTCCCAGCAACCACATGGTGGCTCATAACATTCTATAATAACATCTGGTGCCCTCTTCTGTACACTGTGTACATAACAAATAAATCTTCTTTAAAAAATCTGGTTTTACATTCAAAACATGAGCAATACAAAAAGTTGAGTACATTAGTAAACATAATCATCTTCATTTGTTAACTTTAGAAATATCTCCAAGCTGGATGTTTTGGCGCACATTTGTAATAGTAGCAGTCAGGGGGCTAAGGTAGAAGGGTAGAGTTCAAGGCCAAAGTGGACTATATAACAAGATTCTCTTTCTGTTTCAAACACACACACACACACACACACACACAGAGAGAGAGAGAGAGAGAGAATCCAGAAAGGGGAAATGGAGGTTTACATGAAATGAGACAATGTATTGTTGTTTGGAAAAAGAGATGCTGCATACGCTGCTAACACTAAAGCAAATACTGAAAACAAGACGACACCCAGATGTCTATTAAAAGCATCGACAAAGGAGATAAAACGAAAACATAGATTAAAATAAATCTGAAAACAGAAAATAAAAAATAAAACACAACTGAAACAACTACAGCATAGCAGCTTTTATCTAATTGCATTTACAATCACATTAAATAAAAATGGTCTAAGTAACAGCAACTAAAGGCCAAGTTTTCAAATTGGATTTAAAAATCAAGATACAAAGCTGAGAATGTAATTCAGTGTTCAAAAAGATGTTCTAATTACAGACTGACTTGATTTGATCCCCAGAACTCAATTTACAATGCCTCTATCATCTTTGTTTTACATATAAAGAGAAAAAAACTTTATAACTATAAGAATGAGAGAACCAATCAGAAGGAAGCTAGAGTAACATTAGGCAAAGGTGATTTCTGGCCTAAGAATGTTACTGGAGCTAGGAAAGGATATTTTATAAAGATAAGAGTCAGCAAATTCAAGGGCAAGAGCGATTTTAAGCATGAAGGAATCCAATAACAAATTTTCAAAATATGTAAAGTAAAATCCTGGAGAATCAAAAGAGTAAACAAACACACATATAAAGTTATTTCAAATAATTCTTAATAATGCATAGAATAGGGGACTGAAGAGATGGCTCGGCAATTAAGAGCACTGGTTGCTCTTTCAGAGGACCTGAGTTCAATTCCCAGCAACCACATTGTGGCTCACAACCATCTATAGTGGGATCTGACTCCTTCTTCTGTCATGCAGGCATATATGCAAATAGAGCACTCATATACATAAAATACATAAACAGATAAGTCTTTTAAAAAAGAATGTATATATTAAGTAGACAGAAAATACAGCAACGTTTTCTGACCACAGTGGAATTCAGTCATAATTAGTCAAACTTAAAGACACCTCTAAAAATCTTCTTGTATTTAAAAGTTAAGTGTTTGCCTTCTACAAAACCATGAGCAAACAAGAGAAATTAGAAAATAGTTTTAACTAATGAAAAAAAATTGGGGGAAAATGTAAATTAAACTTACTGTCTTTTATATCAAAGGATTAAAAAAGATAAAGAATATGTTAACTTTAACTATAAAGACACCATCTGACTTAAAAGCTGCCCTTTGCTAATAGCAGTGCTTTTATTTTTTTATTTATATTTTATTTCACTTTATAACATATTTTCTCTGTGTAGCCCTGGCTGTCCTAGAACTCACTACATAGACCAGACTGGCCTCGGATTTACAGAGATCCTCCTGTTCTTGCCTTCCAAGTGCTGGGGATAAAGGCATGGGCCGCCTCCACTGCAAATGGTGCTTTTGAATACCCAGCTGCATAAGAATGTAAAGTCAAACCAACCAATCAGAGTGAGGCACAGACCCCTTTGCTTTAGGAATAAAAACCTAGCAGAATCTTCAATTGCTATATTTATCTGTTTGGTTTGGCAGAGATACACCCTCTTCTGTGGAGACAAATATTTTTTTTTATCAAAAAAATTTTCTCCCAAAGTATTTTACATTTGCCATGATATGTGTGATGGATATCAAAGGACAGCCTTGTGGTCCACAAAGTTATCCTTTGACAACTCATAAAGGGGTATTTCTACACAAATATCATCAAGATGTCAGTTGAGTGCATGTAAGGATGGTATGTTAGAGTTCTCTAGAGGAATGACCAAGCTTGGTCATCATGAACTATTCATTACAGAGATGCCATCCATATGATTATGAGTGTGGACCTCAAAATAATGTCACAAAGCCTCACACAAATTCTTGAAACTCCTCATTTAAATCTTCACATGCCAAGGGTCTGCTGTGTTAAATGCTGAACCCACAGTTAATGGTGCTATACAAAGAGGTTAGGGGACCTGCCTCTGTTGGAGGAAGTATGTCACCAGAAGCAGCCTAAAGTCTCATTGCCTATAGTTCAAGATGTGAGCTCTCAGCTTCCTGTGCTTCTAGAACACTGTGACTGCTGCTTATTGTCACACCTCCACTCCACCACCATGTACACTTGTCCCTCTGGAACCCTAAAACAAAAGAAACTCTCTCTTCCTTAAGTGGCATTTGGCCACAGTGTTTTTATCACAGCAACAGATGAGTAATTGACGGAGGGAAACAGAAGATGGGCTTTATTTGTCACAGGATGCTCTTGACAGACAACTGGAGGATTAAGTGTTAACTTTCTGGTAGATTTTATAGCAGAGGAAGAACACTGTGATCAACCAACACATTGGCCAGGCCCTCACACATCTGAAGCAAACACTGTACCACTGAGCTATGTCCTCAACCCAATCTTTATATGCATAACTGTAGGGTAGATATGAGAGTGTTGATCCTACCTAGAATTTGGTTGCCAATGCTTTTGACTCCTGTTCTCTTAAGGGAGAAACATTGACTTTTTTTCTGGCTCTTTTTTTTTTCTTTTTTTTTTTTTTCTTTATTTTGTATTTATCAAAAAAACAGTAAAATGAATTTAAAATGCTGAAAAGTTAACAATAACTATAAAGAAGATAAAAATCATAAGCATGACTTATCAAGGGTGATAATGCAAATAAGATTGCTACACATATATTTACTTTGTGTTCAGCTTTCCCTCTGAATTTTTTTTTCCATCCCTGTATATCCTTATTCAAGG
>PVIH01014364.1:0-30437 GCA_004025045.1 Sigmodon hispidus | reverse complement strand
ACTCAATAATGCTTGGATCAGTCTCCACTCCTGGCCAAATCCAGTTTTGTCCCCCCTCCCTCAAGAGTGAGTCAGGTGTTCCTATAGTTGGACTGGGGTTTGAAGGGTCAGTCCAGGGTGTTTCTGATCCCAAGATGTTCAGTGGTTGTGGTTTGCCGCTTGGGCATGCTTGGCTTTTTTTCTTTTTCTGGCTCTTAAAAGCTGTCTAGACCCTAAAATTTATGAGTCTTCTAAGCAGCCTCTTACTCTTGCATAAGGGCAAAACAGGTTGGTTTGTTTGTTTGTCAGAGACACGTCAACAAGTGTGGACAAGTGAAAAAATGAGTAGCCAGGCAAAGGCAGGACTTGACAATAAAACAACAAACCCTGCGTCACTATGTTCTGTGTACACAAAGCTGTCTTCCTGGTGTTCACAATTATTTCGTCCTATCCAGGTGTTGCACAAAATTCTGCAGGCGCAGACCTTTCCAAACCTCTCCATTCTATTCTCTTTTCTTGCCCACAGCATCCCCGCCTTCTGGCCTTCCCTTTTCCGGAATCTCTAGCTCCCTGCACAGCTCCTGCTACTCAGCCCAACTCACAATGGATTCTCAGTGCTTAGAACCAAATTTCCCAGGGCCTCTTCCAGGGACTCTGATGACTGTCCACTTGACAGGTTGTAGAATTACCTAGAAGACCAACCTCTTGACGTGTGGTTTCCTAGACTGTGTTGAGGTGATGAGACCTATCGTAAATGTGGGTGGTGCCAGTATTTGTCTATTTACTGGAATGCAAATGAAATAGAACGAGCTGCCTCATACTCCTGCCTCACATCTTCGATACCATGGTAAGCTGTAGCCCCTCACACGATAAGCCAGCACACAGCCTCCCTTCTTTAAGTTGCTCTTGATTTAACAGTGAACAAACAATTCTGTCTCTCTCTATCACTCCATTGTAGTCCCTGTGGCCTCCAACATGCTCTGAGTTTATAGCACTCTTTAATTTTTAATTTAATATCTGTTTATGTGTGCGTACAAGTGTGTTTATGGTGTGTGTGTGTGTGTGTGTGTGTGTGTGTGTGTGTGTGTGCAGAGGCCAGATGGGCCTTGTAGGTTTCTTTTTTGTGCAGATTTGGGAAGAAGCTTCTTCATGCTTGGTTTTCTGATCAGGAATTTGGAAAGGAAAAGTTAGTGCCAGGCTAGGTAGGCAGACTTCAGGTGGCACTGGACACTTATCCTTGACCTCTCTATATCCCCTTTACAATCTCCCCCTCAGATGCCACCTCAGTAGCCAACCTGCCAACATGAGCAAATCATCACCCAACCCTAAGGTCTCTAAGAAACCAATCATCATCCCTTCTTGGTTCCTATGAGCAAGGAAGGTCTGAGCTGATCATTGAGGATCCACACAAATTCTCTCTGTGTCCATTGCATAGAAACAAATTCACTGCCTACCCCTCATGATTATCAGGGTCAGTTACCATGGAGGTGACTCTTGAGTTTTCTTGGGGATGCCTGAACACCAGGGCTCTAAGTGGTCCTGACAACAGTCACATCTTACTATCTGATAGACTTTAGTGAAGTCCCCTGGCAAGAAAAGGTGGGGGCTAGGACGTCTGACCCCAATGAGCACTATTCTGAAGTGCATTCTCTAGATGGTCACTGCTTCTGCCATTGACCTTTTCTTATCTGAGACAGCGTCACAGAGAGATCTCCCTTGAATTAATGCATCAACACCTGAATTTTTATTTTTGAGAAAGAACATTGTAGTCAGAAGTTCTAGTGTCCTGCCAGAAACTTTCAAATACCTGCCAGCTGCTTCCCAAATAATTGACTCAGAGGCTTAATTTTTTAGTAAATGCTGGGCCAATAGTTCAGGCATATTACTGACTAGCTCTAACGCCTGGCTGCTCCACCTCTACTTCCTGTCTAGCTTCTGGCCAATCTGCATTTTATTAAACCAATACAAGTAACAAATCTTTACAGTGAACATCCCATGGGATCCCTCTACATAGCTCTGGCTGTCCTAGAACTCACTATGTAGGTCAAACTGGCTTTGAACGCAGAGATATGCCTGTGTCTTCCTCCTCCAAAGTGCTGGGATTAAAGGCATTCACCACTGTGCCCAGCCTGATTTTAAAAATGTTTAAGATAATATTATAATTAATTTTCTGAGGATTTTTATGTAATCTGTTCATATTTACCCCTCCTTCCACATCCTCTTTCCATATCCTCATCTCTGTCTTCCTCTGCTTCACATTCACTTCTTTCTAAGGGTGACATCATAGAAAATGGGGTGGAAGCCAGAGGACCAGGACACATGAGTTAAAATAGCATCTTGTGACTTTTTCAGTGTTGTGTCTGAGCTGGCACCTGTGCTGTGACGTCAGAAAGCTGTCCCGCTGCTCTGCAAGCCTCCAGGGTCCAGTGTACAATAAGATTGGTGTCCTTGCAAATGGATGGAAGTAGAAAATCTCTTCCTGAGTGAGGTGACACAAACCCAAAAAGACAAACAAGGAACATACTCACTCATAAGTGAATACTAGTTGTAAAGCAAAGGATAACCAGACTATAATCTACAACCCCTGAGCAGCTAGGCGATAAGAAGGGACCTAAGAGAGACATCCATGGATCTCTGTGGGAAGGGGAAATAAATAAGATGTCCTGAGTAATTTGAGACTATAGAGGGGAGGGAGCAAGGGGAGATGGAAAGAGAACATGAACAAATGGGATGGTTGAGTGGGGGAGCAACAGAGAAGGAGAACAACAAAATAGATAACTTGGTACAGGGAGCCATTGTGGGGTTAGAGAGAGACCTGGTGCTGAGGAAATACCCAAGAACCCACAAAGATGATCCAGGCTAAGACTCCAAGCAATAGTAGAAAGGGTGCCTAAACTAGCCTTACCCTATAATCAAATTGATGATCATCCTCATTATCATTATAAAACCTTCATCCAGCAACTAATGGGAGTAGACACAGAGATCCCAGTTAAGCACTGGGTCCAGCTCCTAGTCCAGGCAAAGAGAGGGAGTTGAGATAATATGAGCAAAAGGGTCAAGGTCATAATGGAGAAACCCACAAAGACAGTTGACCCAAGCTATTGAGAACTCACTAACTCTGAAATGACAGCTGGGGAACCTACATCAGTCTAAACTAAGCCCTCCAAATGTGGGTGACAGTCAAATAGCAAGGGCAGTTTGTGCGTCTCTAGCAGTGGGACCCAAATTTATTCCTGGTGCATGAACTGGCTTCTTGGAGACCATTCCCTACAGAGGAACACCTTGTTCAGCCTCGATACTGGAGGGAGGTGCTTGGTCCTACCTCAACTGGATATGACAGACTGCATTGACTCACCCTGGAAGTTCTTACCCTCTCTGAAAAATGGATGGAAGAATGAGGGGGCTGGTGGGGGAAAGCTGGGGAGGACTGGGAAGAGGGGAGGGAGGAGAAACAGTGATGGGTATGTTTTTTAAAACTTATAAATAATAAAAGAAAAAATTGTACAAAAAATAAATATTAAAAAAAAGATCAGTGTTCCTCATGGCCACAAACCCACAGTCTACCTCTTTTGCTGGGAGTGGCCCGCTGACTCGATGTTGTGTGGTATGAGACATAATATCTGAGTAAGCTGTGGGTTTGTGCCAACTGAGACTTTCTGTGAGGGATATTGAGATCAGACCACAGAAGACTTCATGCTAGGGATGATAGACAACTGGCTATTCCAGTCCCAATGTCACCAAGTAGCCAGGTGTCTCCCCTGATAAATTGTGCCATAATAGGACTTGACACAGGCATTATTACTGACAGGTTGTTATGACCAAGGCTAGATTGACCTTGAGGAACTGTGTGGGGTCCTTGGGACCCTCACACCCAATATAATTCCCTTGGTAGTTTTTCCAGACTGATGGAATGTTCCATTATTTTATTATACCCAGAGCTTTCAGCCTTGTCCTTTACCATCACTATGGAAAAATGCAAGAATTTACCCTTCGCTCAACATCACTTACACTCTCTCTAGGCTCCGAAGACTTATCCTGCTCCCTGAGGCCCTTGCTAGAACACTAAATGAGGAGAAAAGTCTCATAAGGTAAGACATTCTTGTTTATCCTGTCCTCCACTTGGCTGATTGGTCAATCAACTTCACCATCTAATCCTGAGGATTGCTCCTAGCATCTGCTGGTAGGTAGTTTCGAGCTAACTTTTGTCTTGGTAGATGTTCAGTGTATCATATCTTCCTCCCTTTTTCAAGACAATCTCCACCACCCAGGTTTTATAAACAAGTATCATTAGTTTTAAGCCTGTCACCCTGAGTGTAGAAGTGGGTAGCTCCTGATAGAGATACTTGTAGCTCTTAGGAGGCTTGTTAGGGAAAGAGCTGGCTCTCAGTAGATGTGTATTCTATGGCTGCATGATAAGTTGTGACACTCCTTGGCTTTAAATTGCACATATTCATGATCCAGGAGTCAGGAGACAGCTGGATCCTCCCTCGTGAGCCTCAGAAGTCTGCAATTTAGATGTTAGCCAGATACATTCCTTTCAGGAGTTTGGAGTCCTCTTCCAGATCCATGTGACTGCTGACGAATTCAGTTCCTTGAGGCTATAGGACCGAGGTCCCTACACTCTGTCTGGCTTTCATCTAGAGGTTGCTATCAGCCCTCAGAGGCCTTTTAGTCTTTTCTATGAGGACTTCTTCCAAAACCCACTTACAGCTTGACAGCTGCCTTCCTCAAAGCCAACTGGGGACACTCTCTGACCTTAGGGAATAGCTGGTCTCTTCTCTTCACTGAAAGATTTTAAGTTAATGAAGTCAGGCCTAGGCAGAATAATCTTCTCTTTGATTAACTCAGAGTCAACTGGTTTGGGGAGTTAATTATGTCTGCAACATCCCTTAACGTCACCTATGTCCTATTGGCTAGAAGCAAGTCACAAGTTCTGCCTGCACTCAAGGGAGGGTGTCTACTAGAGCATGACTCAGCAGGGTGACCACTGGGTGTGTCTGCACCCTGAGGATGGGTGGACTCCTACAGGAACGTAGTCAATCCAGAGGAGTAGCAGCAGCTGGGGCTAGTGGCCAGTTAGACACCCTGCTGCTGACTTAAGCAATGCATTTTTATAAGTACTACATAACAACATCTACTCCATGATTCGTGAACTTGAGGTGTTCCTCCTTTGGTATCTGTCTTCCAGATTGGAATACAAGTTCAGTGAAGGCAAGAAAAACATCTATCTTGGTCATATTCTCACTACCTGACACGATGCTTTTTGTATGTATGACCTGAATGCTCAAAATATGTAAATGAATGAGTGCATGAATGAATGAATAAATGTGCTAATAACAACAGCAACCTAATTCTCTCCCACTGGCCCCTGAGTCAGATTTAACTGACCTAAGGGTGACATACTGAAGGAAGCTAATCCACAGAATCTCTTCTCTTTCTCTAATCATTTGTATTAGAAACCCACAGACAATTGGGCTAGCTCTGCTCTGTGTGGCTGACCTGAAATTGTCACATTCCCCTGAATGTTCCCTGCCATGTGGGCCAACAAACAGAGCACACCAGTTTGCAGCATGAGGAAAAGGTCCCAAGTGTGCCAAGAAAAAGAGAGGAGGCAGATTTAGCAGGTACACTCTTCAAAGTCTAGACACCTTTCTCCTGGGACCTCATCCATGATTCTCAAGCGATTCCATGGGGTCCCGACTATGGATTTTTCTCTGGAGCTCAGAGTTGAAGTTGGATCTGGCCATCCCCCTAGTTTATTCTGGGGATGTTAGAGCTCTGTGCAAAGAATAGCCACCAGAATTTAGTTACCACAAAAAGAGATGTTGAAATGGGGAGAGGGACTTCCTGTAGTGAGGGGAGAGAACTGGAGACCATAAGGACCGAAGTTAGGAAAGAAATGAGGAGTATCCAAACCAGAAAGGAAGCAGTAAGCTTGCTCTGTCCACAAATGACATGAGCAAACACGACATAAAGTGATTTAAAACACACACACACCAATCAACCAACCAAACAAACAAAACCTTCTAGTTTGACTGCACTAAGTATTACTAAGAAAAAAAGAAAAGGGTGAAGAAGAGAAGCTCTGGATGAAGTACTGATGGGCACAGCATACCAATAGGGTCTCACTCCAGAGGCAAAGAAGCTCAGGGGAGGGACCAGGAGACCCATGGAGGAATTGGTGGGTGACCAGATGTCTTGTCGTAATTGTAGGTGAAGCAGATTGATGACACATAAGTTCCAGGGTCCAGGACGAGCCCATGAAAGGGGCAGAGAGAGTCTAAGTCTTCTGGGTGAGAAAAGATAGAGATCTTTATGTAACCAGCACACATCCATGATCAATCATCGGCAATAGGGGTTCTAGGGATGGATGGTACAGTGTGAACAAGACAAGATGTCCCTCCTTCATACAGCTAACGCCTTCCCTTCCTACCCTCCTCTTCTTTCCCCTGTCCTGTCTGTCTGTGATGGTTGGTTTTAACTGTCCACTTGATACAACCTAGGATCATCGTCTGGCCTGTGGGCATGTCTGTGGGGAACTGACTGAAGAAAGATCCAGACCACTGTTGGAGGCACAATTCCCCAGCAGGGAGTCCTGACCCAAATGAGAATGGAGAAATCAAGCAGAGCACTAACAATCAGACAAGTGAGCACACATGCATGCATTTCTCTCTGCTCTTGACCTTGGATATGGCTCCACAGCTGTTGGAAGTTTCTGCCTTGGCTTCCCTGCAATGATGAACTTGAATCTGGGAACTGTACAATACAGTTAATTCCTTCCTGGTCTAAGTTGCTTTTTATAAGGATATTTTACGACAGCAACAACAATGAAACTACATCTTTCCTTTGTCTTTTTTCCCCTCCCCCCACCAACACATACACGTCTCTTCTGTTTCTGCTAGGGGTCAAACGCGGGACCTCACAAATGTCCCATCATGGAGCTACAGCCCTTAGAGTTCTTGGAAGTTTCTGTGTGGGCAACAGCCAGCTTGTCATCACTTCCGATCCATGACCAGTGAAGACCTGACCTCACTGACATTTGACTGCGCACACGTGACTTTCTTCTGGTCTTCCATGCTGTCTTTCGAGAAGCTGAGTGAGCTGTAGGAGCCAAGAGGGAGAAGGCAGTGCATCACCTCAGAGGCTCATGGTTGGCTAGAACAGGCAAGAGGAGGAGGGAGGAGGCCTATTCCATCAGGGCCGAGCCCACCACAGCAGAGTCGTCTCCACCAGGACTGTCTAACTTCACTCCCCTCACAGCAGGGAAAGAGCAGCTTACCCATGTTCTCCTCTGCATCTACTTGGACATCAGAACAGTTGCCACAGTTAAATAAAGGCAAACAATGCATGTTATGTGCAAGCCAGAGAGGAGTATTTTGTTGTTGTTGGTTTGGTTTGTTGTGCATTGGCGTTTTGCCAGTATGTATGTCCCTGTGAGGGATGTCAGATCTTGGAGTTACAGACAGTTGTAAGCTGCTGTATGGGTGCTGGGAATTGAACTGAGGCCCTTTGGAAGTGCAGCCAGTGTTCTTAACCACTGAGCCATCTCTCTAGCCTCACCAGGGAGTTTTTTTAATCCTAAACTTGTATTTCCTATTTTGACATGCTGTGTGTGCTTATTACGCAAGGGCTCATTCCATTCCCATTGACATGGGGATGTAAAAATAATTGCAAATAATATCTCACATTGTTATTGTATATAATTTTTGGGTAAAATGTGTGCATGTTATGATAATACCACTAACTTATTCTAAAAAACTATATATTTGTTCTTCAACTAACAAGGATATGTGGAATTCCATCAGAGAAAAGCAACAGTATTCTTTTTTTTTTAATTTTTTTTTAAAACTTTATTTATATATTTATTTGCTTTGGTGTTTGCCTGGAACTACAGACAGTTGTTAGCTGCCATGTGGGTGCTGGGAATCAAACCTGGGTCCTCTGGAAGAGCAGACGGTGCTCCCAACCGCTGAGCCATCTCTCCAGCCCCGCAACAGTATTCTTATAACAATACCCATGGACAGTCAACTCACATCCAAATTACACGACACACAGGCAGCAATCTGTTGTGAAAAATCTCAGGAAAAATTTTAGACAACAATAAAAGGTAACTCAGCGATCTAAAAAGAGGAGGTTACAATTAAGATGATGAAAGAGATATGATGTAGAATAGAAGACAGAAAAATCTCTAACAGAAAACATTAAGACTTAACAAGAAAACTAGAAAGGAAGGTCAGTTTTAGTTTATCTGTTAGAAATGAAAATGTTATAGGCATGTAAGGAAATAGAGCAGACCACCCAATATCATCCCCTGGTTTCTGAGAGCACATCCAGGTATGTGCACCCACATACATGTGTGTACACACCACATAAACTCCCAAGTGTATAAATATTCCATAAATCATAAAAGGTTTGTTTCTTCTGGTAATAGCTGTCTATATGAATATCTGTCTATCTATCTATCTATCATGTATGTATCACCTATCTGTTTTCTATCTCTCCTCTATCACCCATCTATTATCTATCTATCCACCTATCTACTTTGAAGCAGTATTAACAGTCCCAGAGAACAGGGAAATAGGAAGAATAAAAAGGTAGAGAGAGCTAAAGCTGGTAGCATAAACCTTTAATCCCAGCACTTGGGAGGCAGACACAGACAGATCTCTGTAAGTAAGAGGGCAGCTTGGTCTGCATGGCCAGCTCCTGACCAGCCAGAGCTACACAGTGAGAACTTGTATCAACAAACAAACAATAAAGAGCGTAAAGAAATTATAAATACAGGAGAAAAACTTAGCACTAAGTTTCCTACAAACCAAGAGAAAAAGATAAATACATTGTACTTATTGCCCCAAACCAAATACTGTTTCAAAGTAGAGAAACAGACAAAAAACCATCACCATGGGAAATGACCTTATGTGGCCTGAAATCACTTGAGAGTGTGTACGTGTTGGGGGGGGGCATTCACATGTGTGAGTGCACATGTGTATGCACACAGAGGCCAGAGGAGGACATTGGGTATCATCTCCCTGCTTTTTTGAAACTAAACCTGAAGTTAGGATTGTGGTCTATAATTGTTCCCCCACCACCAAAGGATGCTGTTTGCCACTTCCTGATTTCACCCGGGTGCTGGGATCTCAAGCTGGTTCTTACATGTATGTGATAGGCAATCTTGCTCAGTCCTTTTTCCAGTCCCAGGAACGTTTTCAAACAAGGTGAATTTAATACCACTGGGAAGTCAGATTTGCCAAACATACGAAGCTTTACATTTGCCTGCCTTCAGGCCCTTGAGAAAGGCAGAAGGTGTAACTTAAGTCACAAAGGAAAATTTCCAGAAAGCAAGGGTGCAGTGTCCTCTTGATGGTCCCTCTCAGGACTGCCACCATTCCCTTGATAGACCCAATAACCCCAAGTATCTTTGGATACCTATTAAAAAGTAGCTCATGAGCCAAAGGAGCAACAGATCTGCAAACAACCTTCAGGTCATCTGCAAATAACACTTCAGTTAACAAACTCCTGTATTTGAGGAGTTCTTACAGCTTTGTCCTCACCATGCAGATATGTTTGCATGCACATATACGGCATATTTGACTCTGTATTTTTTATCCAGCTTCATAAAGGATTTCATAGATGACCAAGAAGACTTGTGACATTTCAAACAGACAGCATAGAAAGAACATCTCCTGTCTTTTGTGTGTGGAAATGACAGATTCAGTAGTGAATCTGACCTGAGATTCAGATTAGGGGAAGCTGCTGCCGATCCAGTTGATTCAGTAGAGAACGTGTCAAGTGTTGGTTCTGCAGCCTTATGGCTCCCATTAGCCAACTTTGTCTCCATTAAGATTTAAACCACTCCAGGTGAGAGCTTCTTCGAGAATCTCTCGAGCAGAGGTTCTCAACCTTCCTGCTGAGACCTTTAATACACTTCTTCATGTTGTGGCAACTCCCAACTATAAAGTTATTTCATTGTTACCTCAGAACTGTAAATCTGGTGCTGTTAGAACTTATAATGTAAGTATCTCAAATGTAGGATATCTGATATGCAACCCCATGGGGGGGCATGACCCATGGGCTGGGAGCCTCTGCTTTAGAGTAATTCATAAAACCAATCCATATTTTTAAAATATTCAGAACTATGTGGCCCTTGGGGGCTGAGCTGTTAATACCTAAGCATCTTGTGGGTATCAGTTACATCTATGAGGGACTATAACACTTCAGTTAACCTAAGGCCGCAACATCTACAAAATGTGGGGCTGAGAACACAGTATCTCAGTAAAGGGCTGTTACCGTAAGGACTTGAGCTTGATTCCTGGTACCCACATAAAAACTTGGGTGTTATAAGTCTAGCACTGAGGAGTTAGAAACCAGACGGCCTGGGAGGCTGCTTGGCAGACAGCCTGGCTAAATTGGCAAGTGCCGAGACCCAGTTAGAAATCTTATCTCAAAAAATAAGGGGGGTGGCTCCTGAGAACAGTACCCAGGGGTTGACCTCTAGCCTGCATGCACACGCACTAATATATATCTCCACACATATGTGTACCTCTACATACACAAGAATATGCATACACTCTGCCCTCATACAAAATAAGTACAATCAAAAGAAAAACAATTTATTTATAGATTTAAAACATTTCAAAACTGGAATTAGTGATGATAAAAAATATAGTGCAGGTTTAAAAGTTGGGGGTGCAAGGTGCCCACTAAAGTGACTTCACGCTTCATGTCAGTTCCAAGGATCCAAAGCCTGCAGAATCAAAAGAGTCTTTTCATGTTCCAGCCCTAAGATTATAAAACAGCTGTGGGGGCTGGAGAGATGGCTCAGCGGTTAAGAGCACCGTCTGCTCTTCCAGAGGACCCGGGTTTGATTCCCAGCACCCACATGGCAGCTAACAACTGTCTGTAGTTCCAGTTCCAGGCAAACACCAAGGCAAATAAATAAATAAATAAAGTTTAAAAAAAAAACAAAACAGCTGTGAATTTTAACCTTCTACATGGGAGAACATTCTGGAAAATGTATTTGCTCTGGGGACAGCTCTGTGTCTCACTTAGATTAAAGACCTCAGTGACAACCTCAGGCAGTGTCAGGACTGAAAGTCTGCTCTGGTGTAGACAGAGCAGATTGGGATGGAGAAAGCTAGAGCTAGAGTGAGATTGTCCTTGTGCCCTGCAAAGCTTGCCCGAGAGTATCATTTAACTTCCTGCAGACAAGTCCAGGTTCACAGAGCTGGGCCTATCTGAGAAGGCTACTGAGTTGTGAGAAGTAAATAAAGATTATGAAAGAAGCTGGAAACCTTTAAGATGGAAGGTCTTTGGAAAAATCCATCCCATCACTAAACAGCACATAGATTCCAGGTGCCCAGTGCAGACATTTGTGGTGCCATTTCAAAAACATGGACGACAAAAGTGAGGACGAATTTAAATGTCCGTCTTGTGCTCACACCAAGGTTAAGGTGAGAAAGGCAGTGTTTGGGATAACTGGCCCCAAGGCCTTCAGATCATTCATGTCTCTTGTCCTTTCTTGTTTGCTGCTGTCCAGAATCTAGCAAGGTGGGGAAGAGAGAGCCATGGAACTGTCTGTGATGGGGAATGTTCATCTGTATGCAGTGAAAATCATTCTGTGAATAAAGTAACTGTTTTGGCCTGTGGGGAGCACCATAGCAATAGGCAGGAAATCAGAGACGGGTAGAGGAGAGTGGAGTTAACTCGGTCTCCATCCAGTCTCCAAAGAAGAACTATGTAAGGAACCCAGGTGAGTCACGGGCCAGGCCACGTGGCAGGTAGATTACTAGAAATGGGTTGAATTAAGATGAAAGAGCTAGCTAGTAATGTGCCTGAGACACAGGCCAAACAGTATGAAATTAATATAAGCTTCTGAGTCATTCTTTGGAGGGTAAAAGCCACCATGGGCTAGTACAGACCTCTGGCCCAAATGGGGGCAGAAACCATTTACAACATCTGTCTGTCACACACAGGGCCCCCAACCAAGTCACCTAATCTAGCTGACAGACACTTCCCTCATTCATCCTGTTGGAAATTTAGGGAATGACTTCTCCCACAGTTAAGTTAGCGTGGAAACGCCAAGTGGTGTTAAGCAGTTATTTTCAGCCCTATTGCTACTTAGTGTGTCCACAAGGCAAAGTTGGTCAGAAATGTTAATGACTGGAAAGAAATTTGAAAATTGCCACTAGATTCGCTAAACCCCTGGGTGCTTGCCTCACTCAATGAATCCAAGTATGCTTGTAAGCTGAAACCCTGTTCAATGGCAAGAAAAAGTAATTGACCAATGCCTTTGTATTATAAACAAAGGAGGAGGGTCTTAAAAATATGCTTAGGGAATAGTTGCTTTCTATAAAATTCAGGAAATCATACATGTCCAATACACTCATTAGCACCACGCACTTACATGTAAAATTATAAGTAAACTCTACTTCTGTCCTGCTTCTATTTCTGTACATGCCTAGGAACTCTCTTAAATAAACGCTTGTGTGGCCTTAAAATATATATATATATAAAGAATAGAGAGAGGAACCATGTTGCTTGTGACTGTATGGTTGGTATTGTAGAAAAAGACTTTAATTTCTCATTTTTTAATTCTCAAAAAATATTTTTCAAAAGATGATTGATCATTGTTTTGCTTTTATTTAAAAAGTTGAAGAATCACTGAATGATAATATAGTTAAGTAAACTCTACATATCACCATTTACACACACAATCTCTGTGCATTTGTGTGTATTCCTTATATAAGAAAAAGAATTGACATTGGATGTGGTGGTACCCATCTGTAATCCCAGCCTTTGGGAGGCTGAAGCAGTGCCAACCTAGTGCAGACAGAGACTTCATCTCAAACTTAAAAAACAAAAATATTTCATCATTATTGTTGTGTACACATATGGTGGAGGGTGCGGGAGAACATCCTGGAAAAGTCTGTTTTCTTCTTCCATCTCTATGTAAATTCCAGCCACTGGAGCTAGCTTGTCAGGCTTGCTTAAAAAGCATCTCTACCCATCAGCCATTTCCCCGGCCCTAAATTTAAAACAAAACAAACAAACAAACAAAAAACTCCTTCATGACCATAGACTCATAACCAGCCTTATTAATATAATCATTTTCTTGACACATCTCTCCTGATTTGAGTCAATCATGTCTCAAATTGACTTCCTGCTGGCTGACTTTTTCCTGCTTACACTGTTGGAGTCTTAGTGCACCCTTTTTTTCTCTTTCTGCATGAAGGTACCCTCCTTATTCTGCTACTTTCTCTGTTTAACTACTTGAAAATGCAGTTTTTCATTTATGTGCATGTGCATGTGCCTGTATGAGTTTATGTGCACTGTATGTGTTCAGGTGTCTTCAGAGGTCAAAGGATGTTGGCTTGTTCAGAGCTGGCATTTTGGGAACTTGAAAGCCATTTGATGTTAATTCTAGGAAAGAACCCAAGTTCTTTGCAAGAGTAGAAAGTGCTCTAAGCTGGTGATACCTGGCCATACATCCAACCCCTAAGCATCAGTTCTTCTACGCAATCTATCTGAGTTGGCTAGGTCCTCCACTGACAAGCCTGTGCAGCATCCTGTATCTCTCTTTTGTAATATTCATGACACATGTAAATACTCTGTCTTTGCTGTGACAGATCATTGGCTGTAACTGTTTGGCTCACTGCTTAATCACCAGTACCTACACCAACTTGTGATAGATGGCAAGCAAACAGTGTGGATTGACTGAATGAATGAAGGCATGGTAAAGCTGGAAGGTCTGTGCCAGAGACTTATGAATATGAGATTATAGAATAAATTTGCCAGTTATATTTTGGTCACTGTTTCATTTCACGTATGCTCTTTTGAGAGCTTGGTGCCCAATTGGGCCCAGTTCTAAATCTCTATATAATCTGGCCTTGCAATCATTTCTTCCTGATTGTAATGAATTGAGACTGGAATGGTGATGTCACATGGAATGACTGTTTAAGGTCTTTTTCTTTTTTTTTTTTTACTGTTTGGCAAGAAAAAAAAAAATCCAGCAGATTCCTCTCAGAGTAGGTTACAGGATGGTGTTATCAAAGTGATCACTGTTCAGTCAAAAAGTACATGAAGGAGGCATGTAATTCACCCAGACAACTCACGATGGAGGTACACAGGTCCTTTCTGTGGATGATGAAAACAGCCAAATTTCCTGACAGCGATGAATTACTCATCACTAATTGAAATGCCCAGAAAAGCATCAAGGCCATGGACTTGGAGAATGGGGTGCTCATCAAACTGTCTATATCAAAATTAGGTGTTTTATTGTTGCTTTCTTTTAATCTTGATCACTGAGGTTTTAAAATAAAATCACAGGGCTGCTAAGTCTAGTCAATGGCTGCTTGGGGGATTCATTTTCACTTGGCAGTTAGTGGCCCCATCCAGGCCAGGTCTGGGCTGGAGCCCTGTGCTTTTCTGGCCCCTTACCACCCCTGTAGCTCAGGGGATAACTCAAACCCTAATAAAGGCTGAGTGACATATGGATTTTTTAATGTGCTTATGGTTACACAATTCTGCAAATGTATGCAGCCCATTCTCTACAGTTAAAGTATTGACTTGCTATAATAAGCCTTTGGCTTTCACAAAGCTGAGTATGGACAGACATGTGAACGTAGGAGTCTGAGACCTGGTAATTAGGAAGTGCTTTGCATGACCCTGAGAACTTCAAGTAATACTTTAAATTAGACTAATAATCTTGTTTAGTTAAACTTTCTAATGTTTTTTAAAGCCCTTCATAATATTATGGATAAGTAAATTCTTGGACCCAATTTCAATTTGAGTCAAATTCCAACTAATAAAGTTAGACCCATAAACCTTCTCCTTTAACAGCTCATAATGTTAAACTGAAAACAGAATTCGTAAAGCACTCACTTTCGCCGTCTACCCCTGAGACAAGCATTACAGACTTCCACACATGTCTTCAATAGACATTATTATTAAAAAGAATATTACATAGAGGAAATTTAGACTGTTAGTCTAGCACCCTTACTGAAGAAATACGTCTGTGTGTTCAGATAACCACATCTATACATAATTGGGGGGGGGCGGGTTGAGAAAAGACTCAAAGCTGTTGACAATATAATCTTCAGAGAGTGGACCCTACTCATTTACCCATCTACCTCATTATAGCAGAGTGAGATTTGTTACCCCCTTCTCTGTATCATAAGCCCCAACTTTCAGGAAATTAAAAGTTGGTCAGGAAAAAAAATCTCCCCAGTTAACAAGCATCAGCTTAAGACAAGAATTTTACAAAAATCTTGAGGGGGTAAAAAAAAAATCAGTTTTCTTGGTTTTAAGTGCCAAAATAAAGAAGTTTTGTGGTTTGAGGCACTTTTAAGTTGTATAATTTGAAGACAAATAAAACTTTAAGCAGAATAAAGAAAGTTCCAGGTCCATAATATGGATTAATGCCTTAGGTGTATTTTGAAGATAACTCAAAGGCAGCAAGAATAATGGAACTATATGCTCTGTTACATGATGACTTTAAATAACACTACTAATGCCAGGACTGGATTTTGGTTTCTATCTTCAGCCTTTCAATATGAAAAATATTATCCATTCTGGTTAGGTAATAACAGGAATTTACACATCTTTCACTAAAGATATTAAAGTCAGGGGAAAAGGCTTCTTTCCTGGCCAATGGCTACCCTTCTGGTGGTCCGTAGTAATGAAGGTGAATCAGAGGTCAGTGGCCGTGGAGAAGGCTCTGCTTGGTACTGTCATGCCCTGTTAAGCAAGCACACTGGCAAGAAAGGTTTGAATCAGGACTGCACTGTAAATGAAAGCTGAAAGGTGAGCCTTCCTTTCCTGGGTGGGATATACTTGCTGGTGCTGGGCCATCAACTTAGCTCTTTATTGTAGGCTGTGCCTACATCCTCTTTATTTAGATACTTTGCATTCAAGCAGGACTAGGAGGGATTGGAAGCGAAAGCTGGTCTCCCCAATGCTGAGCATGCACCTAAGAACAGGGAGAGTAGTGGATTTTGGATTAGACAACCCCTCACTGACCCTTGTTCTGCAATCAACCAGCCAATTGACTTTGTTTCATTTAATCTAATTTAAGTTTTCTCGAAACAGAGATTCACTGTGTGTTCTAGACTGGACTCAGACTCATTCTGTAGCTCAAGGCATGTCTACAGTACCCAGTTATCTTCCTGACTCCATGCTGGGGTTATAGTGTACACCTAGGCCAAGCAACTTTATTCATTCCTAACATAGAATTATAAGAAATACATGTTACCATAGGTATTTTTAGGGGTTATATAAAAAAAGAGTTTGGGAAATACTAACAATAAACATTAGACATCATTTTTATTATTGTGTTCCTTGGCTTGCTTTCCAACAGTCTGTGAG
Organism: Sigmodon hispidus; assembly: GCA_004025045.1. Taxonomy (NCBI): domain Eukaryota; kingdom Metazoa; phylum Chordata; class Mammalia; order Rodentia; family Cricetidae; genus Sigmodon; species Sigmodon hispidus. The sequence goes on along the minus strand of PVIH01014364.1, from coordinate 14,099 downwards.
GCATATTTCTTGTCTACCATCTAAAAGGATTGCTTTCACCTCTGAATGGAGAAAATAAGAGACTATGCCTCTGTTTATGTTTTTCTGAAACTTGACCATGAAGTAGCATTGGGCTGCTGTGGTGCCTCAGTCCAAGAGTCTGAGTCCTAGAAACTAGGCTTCAAGAAAGACAGATACTTACTTCTAGGACACATGACCTCACAGCAATTCTCCTGTTCCTTTGGCTCTTACAATCCACTCTCCCTTACGATTCCTGCACTGTGGGTGCAGGAGCTCTGCTGTAGGTGTAGCCATTGGGACTGGTCTTCACAACTCTGCATTGTGATTAGTTTTAGTTTTCTGTAATGGTCTCCATCGGCTGCAAGGAGAAGTTTTCTTGATAAGGGGTGAGAACTGTACTTATCAATAACTAAGCTTGACCGAACAAAGACAGCATCAATAGGACTGCTAACATGGAACAGAGAGAACCCTAGAAGACTAAATTCCAGACAAAGACCTAGAGACAACTATGGGAGGCTGAGAACGGAAGAAACATTCTTCCCCAGAGAAGAGCATACCAATTGCTGTCCAGTGCCAAATGGTCTGCCCTAAAACATACATACCAGCAACCTTATAGAGACTAGGCAGGCTTCACACACACACACACACACACACACACACACACAATATATATATATATATATATATATATATATATATATATATATATAAATCTGAGTGATTAACCTAACCTCCATCACTCAGTTTCTGAGGATAAATGACAAGACAGATGTGAACAAATTTTAAAAACTATAGAGCACTTAGTTTAAATAAATTAGCATGTCTTAATAATTTTCAGCATGGCCTAAGTTTATGACTGATTTCTAGATCCATATTTCTCCTAAAAGTTTATTGTTATTTGGAATGATTTTTATTTATTACTCGTTTATTAATAAACATGAAATTAGTTCTGATGATGCCCTATTGCTAATAAGAAGCCCAAAATGGATTCACAGCTTAATAGGTTGTTCTGTTTTTATTCTTGCTTGAAAAATGGAGCCTTCACATGCTGTTGGCACAAAGGGCTGTATTGCTTAAATAACTACCGTACTAAAGTTCATCAAAATGTACTTGATGGTTTAGACATTTATTGCTTATAGAATGCACATATTGCAGGGCTGTAGTTGGTAGAGTGATTGACTAGCAGCATGTCTGAGGCCCTGGGTTCAATCTCAAGCATGATGATCTACCCTATAATTTCAGCACTTGGGAGGTAGAGGCAGGAGGATCAGAGGTTGAAGGTCATCTTCAGTGGCACCAACCTGAGCTATAAACTTTGTGTCCAAACAAAACACCCTACAAAAACTGGGAAGACAGCTTGACCAATAAAGTGTTTGCTGCTACATAAACACAGAGACCTGAGGTTCATCTCCGGCATCCTTGTGAAAGCCAGGTGTGCTAGCACAGCTCTACTAAGTAAGCTCCCAAGAGACAGATTCAGTATTTTTCCGCAGCAGTAAGTGTACTCGGTATTTAGTTTGCCTAATACTCACAAGGCCCAGCCTCCTTCTGTCTCTCTCTGTCACTGATGCCAGCTAGGCATGTGTCTCCAGGAGGTCTGTGTTACTGCTACAGGATATCTCTTCTGGATTTTTAACACATCCAGCTTCTTTTCTTCTTCTGAGACAAGCTCCAACACTTTCTTCCTTTGACATGCTATATGAATAGTATTTTTTTAATTGATGGGGCTTTTGGTTTTGTATCACATTTATTTGTTTTGTGTGGGTCTTTGAGTGACCATGAACATCGCATGATTAGAAGACAAGTTGCCAAAGTCAATTATCTTTTTCTACCATATATGTTCTAGGGATTCAACACAGGTTATCAAGTCTGCATGTAATTTATATCATCTACATATATAATCTAGAACTATATATATTATAACCATAATCTATAGGGTATGGTTATATCATTTATACCCTATCTGTGTATATAAAAACATGGAGAAAGTTATTTCCTGGGAAGGATTGACTCCTGTAATTTTGGAAGCTGAGATGAGATGCTCCATGCGCAGCCATCTGCCAGCTGGAGGTCAGGAGAGTTTGCAGTGTCCCTCAGTACAAGTCTAAAGTCTCCCAGACCCAAACAAGAAGCACTAGTATTTGAGTGTGAGGAGCAATGGAGGCCCAGCACAGAGAGAGGTCTTACTGGCTTAACCTTTCAAAGGATTGGATGATGTCACTTGGGAGGGCTATCTTCTTTATTGAGTTTATGATTTGGGTGCTAATCTCTTCTGAAAACACCATCACCCACACCCCAGAGATAATGTGCTATTAATTATCTGGGCATCTGGTCAACTGACCTAGAAATCATCTTCCACTCTTATACTGACCATTATCTGCCTCAGTATGAAGTCCTTGAGCTAAGTTTGCTCTGTTAACATACTTGAGGTGAGTTCTACTAACTGACTGGACCTGAAAAACACACCAGATTGACAACCTGAATTCATTGTTTAAATTCCTAAAGTGCTTTTTATTGAGTAGCACACTGTGTATTTATACTGCCCTTGGATGTTCAAAAACCAACCTTTGCATTTTGACAAATCTCTCTAATCTAATGTTCTCTCTACATAGTTTAGGTAGCAATGCTTCTGTCCATTGAGCCTGGAATAGCTAGGCTTGTGACTTGACTCTAACTAATACCCATTATGTCACAGTGATTGGTTCAGTGGTGGTCATATACTTGAAATTAATTTCATCTTCTCAAAACTTTCAAGTTAGGGCAGAGGCACGACTCTGGTAGACATGCCCAAATAACTAGAAGCACATTACTTCTGCAAAGACCATGTGGAGTGGATTGTTCCAAAAGGGATTAGCACTTGACTCAGCCAAAGCATTAAAGTAGATTACCCTCAAGACCCCAGGGGGCTGTGGGCTGGGTAGAACTCATGTACCATGAGCAGAACATTGACTGATGTGTGGGCAGGCATCAGGCCATGCTCCCTGGCCTTTCAATCTGGTATTGAGCTGGTAACTGGTAGGAATGTGATTTATATGATCTTCCTTCAGCCTGGAGCTTGGGTGGGACTCCATGATGTCCACCTTTCCACACCACAGATTCCATGTGACCATTTGGTGTGGGTTAACAATGAGGCAGTGTGCTGTGTTGACAACCATGTATGAGAGCAAGGTAATGCTGTAGATGTACATCCTAATCGATGATTAAGCTTAATTAATTATAGTCTCAGTATTTGTAATTATAAATTATTTGCAGCCACAGAGACGGAATTAAAACACTTCTTCTGTTATTTTCCCAGGGTATGGTACCTGATACTGAGGAGCACTGGAATCTGTGGTTCAGCCTAAACACCTTCACTTCATAAGCAGCTGTAGGAGGGTGCATCACAAGCCACTTCTTAAAGTGAGAAATGAGAGTCTTAGCTTGGACAACTTGTCAGAGTTACACATTAATAGATTCAAACCCAGTTCCCTCTTACCATGGAAGTTTTAATCTCCACATTAGGAATGATCAAAAAAGAAGTAATGATGGGTGCTGGAGAGATGGTTCAGTCTGTAAAGGATCTGTTCCATAAACGTGAAAATACGAGTTCGAGCCCCAGCACTCATGGAGATAGGTGAGCCTGACAGCATACTGGAAACCTGAATGCTGTGGAGACAGAGACAGAGGATCTATGGGCTTGCTGACCAGCCAATCAGTGAGCTCCAAGATCAGCTAGAGACCATGTCTTAAAAAACAAAATGTAGAAACACAGCTGATGTCAATCTTTGGGCCCCTACATGCACATGAGCGCATGTGCAAACACGAGCACAATTACATACATACACACAATAGCTCAAAGAAATAAGTTCACTAAAAGCATCCTATACATTACCTCGTAGCTCAATTTTCCAAACCTGGCACCACATTCCTGCCCTGGAAACAGCCTGAAAGCACCATTGCAGGCACGGATCTCACCAGTGTATTGAAAAGCAAAGCCAAGAGCAGTAGGCCTGGAACTGTAGACCAGGCTGAGGCTGCTCCTAGGCCAGCACAACAAATGAAGGCTTATATGTGTGGAATGATTTACTACCTCTCATTAGTGTATTTTATACTTCACTGAGCTTAGAAAGGCAAATTATATAAACACTTTATATATAAGCAAACCATGTCAGATGTCAGGACTCAAAATATGTATTTAATTAAAGAAATACATCTCTTAATACCAAAGCCCTAAATACATATTAAATAATACCCTAATCAGAAGGTAAATGAGATACCCTATCCAATAGAAAATAAGTGACCCACATATACAGTAATATGTCCATTAATGAGGCAAATGCATGCCCATAGCACACTTCAGTGTCAGAAACCCCATTACTCAATAAAGCAATAACATGAGCATCTTAAAGGAGAACCAAGAAGAAGTGGGTACTGTGTAAAATTATTAGACGTTAGCCAGAATAACAGTAAGGAGACTGCTGAGAACAATAGCATATCTCAGAGAGAGAAGAAATGGGGAGGGAGTGGACACTGAGCTAACCTGGGATCCACAGGAAAGTGGGGGAGCTGTTGCATAGGCTGGACTAGTGTGAGCAGTTTACAATCTGATCTGGCTACTCCTGGAGCCCCCGAAGGAGCCTCCCTTGAGAGGACAGCAGGGCATCTCTGAGTCCACCATGGAGACAAGACAGGTCTTCCAAGGTCAAAATGAGAGCTCCTCCTATGTGATCTCACTGCATTCCATATTGAGCCAACCGTCTGAAGGCTGTTTAATAACAGGAGATGTCTTGCACTGCTCCATTAGAATGAACAGGCTAAGTGCCCTTAGCTGGCTACTGGTCCACACAGACCAAAACTCGAAGCACAGAGTACAGCTTGCCAAATAATTGATGACCAAATGAAACTGACCTTGGCCAAGCTGATGTTTTCTCCCTACCCCACCCCTGCTCTCTCTGTGTGTGTGTGTGTGTGTGTGTGTGTGTATACAGAGGAGTACATGTTGAAGTTACAGGTTGAGCATGCATACCTTCCTCTCTTCATCTTCGATATATCATTGTTGAGATATGGCCTCTTGTAGAAGCTGGAGCCCATCAATCACGATAGGCTGGCAGGCTAAGAATCTCTGGAGACCCATTTGCCTGTTCCTTTGGATCTGGGATCCCAGGTGTACATCGCCACACCCAAACCCAGTTCCTGGAGCTAGTGAGCTAAGTGCTTTGCAGACTGAGCCATCTCCAGTCCCTGAACCTTCCCTTTCCTCACAAAGGTGAGAGGCTGGCATGTGGGTTGGTCTTGGCGAGCAGAAGGGAGTAGCAACCAGGATTACGAGACACAGAGACCAGAGACTGGGAAAGCCCTAGATTTTGCTGATTTCCTATTTATGCGATCAACCAAGCAGGACAAACACACTCTATTCACCGAGGTATTTTAGGCCCATGCAGCTGTGTGGATTAGCTGGAGCTTCGATGCCCAGCCTTGTGACTCATGCCAACACTGCTATATATGATTTATGAAAACTTAAAGGAAAGAAAACAGTCAGTCCTGTGACGACGGAGCTTCATTTTCAGATGACTGTTATTTAGCTAACAGTGCCTAGTCCCTGTTGGAATAAAGGCATCTTTAGCTGAAAAAAGACAGACAACCACGGGCAGATAATCTGTGGCCTCCAGCAACCACTTAAGAATTATTGGTAGGAATCTTGCATCCACACTGATAGAGACAGATGTCACTTAAACCAGATGTCACCTTCCAAGATGGGTCTTGGGCTGGGGAGATGGGTCAATGGGTAAAGGTATTTGCCACCAAATCTGATGGCCTGAATTTGATCCCAGAACTCACATGGTAGAAGAAGTGATGTCTGTGGATTCTCCTCCGGCTTCTGTACCACACTGTTACAAACACACACACACACAAAGTAATAAGCAAAACCTATTTTGGGGGGTTTGATGCCAGGTATGGGGTGCGTGCTTTTAATCCCAGCATTTAGGAGATGGAAACAAGTGGACGTCTGTGAGTTGGAGGCCAGTCTGGTTTACATAGTGAGTTCCAGGGGACAGCGAGGGCTACACAGGGAATCCTCATCTTGAAAAAGAAAAACCAACCAACCAAAAAAAAAAAAATGGGTCTTGGATTGGGAAAATGGCTTGTTAATTAAAACGTGTCCAATGCAAGCATTCAGATCAGGGTTCAGAACCCTTGTAAATGTCTGGTAGCCATGGTAGCCCACCTATAATTCTAGCCTCAAGGAAGAGCAAGCTGACTCAGTGTTTCCTCAGAGCAAGCTGACCAGTGGGATTGACCATATCAACAAGCTCTAAGTTTGATTGATAGACCCTGCCTCCATGAATAAGGTAGAAGAGCTAACAAGGATGATTACTAACATCAATCCCCAGGCAGGCTCCATCCACAAGAGCACACTTCTATTCATGCATACATGCACCCATACATGTGCCCCCTACACATACACTTACACATGCATACCACACACGAAAATAAAAAGAAGGAAATAGAAAGAAAGGAAGGAAAAAGGAAAGAAAGTAAGGGAAGGAGGATGCCTGAGACATGAAGGCTGGAAGGAGACTCAGTAGTTCTGGTGTCCAGGCTCATGGTTATTTCCAGATTACCTCTGTGCCATGGTTTAGATTTGGATGCGCTCCCAAAGGTTTGAGTGTTGCTAGGTTGGCTTCCCAGTGTGCTGTTGAGGTGTACGGAGCTTTAAGAGGGGTTAGGTATAAATGAGAAGTCCCCAAGTCTAAGGACTGATGTGGAGAGCTGCGTGTAGCCACACCTCCACCTTCCCGATGGTGAGAGCTCTCTGTGGTAAACAACTCCACATATCGCTAAGGCTGAGGATCTGGCTTGCTTCCGTGTACCTGGACCTATGGGTAATGCCCACGTGGCGTACTGGGGTTGGTTGCCCAGAGGCTATTTAGGCTGTGGGTGGGTTTCCCTGTGGTCAGAAGGAGAAGGAATGAGAGAGAACATGTAGCAAGTCAGTCAGTCCCCGTCATAAGTAAGTAAGTAAGTCAGAAGTCAGAATTCAAGGTTCCTGAATAAAACTGCTGAAAGAAGAGCCTGGGTGTCGTGTCTTCCTTGTGGAACAAGGTGACGCGCGACAGATTGAACTTTGGGGAGAACTGGGGTGTTCCTGTGGATCCTGGGTACTTCTTTGTAAGACTGGTATAAAAGCCCAAGCTGATGTTTGCACTATGGGTCTTTCTTTGCACACCTATCCCTGCTGTAGCCACCAGCCATGGGATAGGGATAAGGTACAGTTAAAAGGATTAGACTTCTGTCTGGGTCATTCCCTACACTCTCCAAAACCTAGTTAAAGAAACTTCTTTCTCTTCAAAGTAGTTTGCCTCAGGTAGATCATCATGTGATTAAAAGCTGGCAGGAAGATCATTTTTAGCTGACTCTGGGGTCAGAAAGTACTGAGTTGTCTAACTGTAGTGGTTTTGAATAGGGGTAGGTGTGTCCTGGTTAGAACTGTGTCACTGGGGGGTGGGCTCTGAGATGTAAATTCTCAAGCCAGTACCAGCATCTCTTTCTCTCTCTCTTTCTGCTGATTGCCTATCTAGATAGAGAGCTCTCAGCTGCCTCTCCAGAGTCTGCCCACACGCCACCATGCTTCCTGCCATGATGAATGGACTAAATCTCCACATGTAAGCCAGCCCTAATTAAATGCTTTCCTTTATAAGAGTTGCCGTGGGGGGGCTGGAGAGATGGCTCAGCGGTTAAGAGCACCGTCTGCTCTTCCAGAGGACCCGGGTTCGATTCCCAGCACCCACATGGCAGCTAACAACTGTCTGTAGTTCCAGTTCCAGGCAAACACCAAGGCAAATAAATAAAATTAATAAATAAAGTTTTTTTTTAAAAAAAAAAAAAAAAAAAAAAAAAGAGTTGCCGTGGCCATGGTGTCTCTTCACAGCAACAGAATGCTGGCTAAGACGCTAACTCCAAAGGCCTTCTGACTCCTTTCCTAGTAACTCCCTGGCATCCAGTTCTGCCACTTTTTCTACCTTCTCTACCTGTCAACAAACGTCTCTGTCAACTGGGTGAACCACCAGGTCTGTGGCTATTATGCCTAATGGCTGCTTTGCAGTATAGTAGTGTTGTCTAAGAAAACAACCTAGGCAACATCCTGTTTATCATCTTCCAGGAATGCGGTCTTACCTAGGGATACCTGTGCCACTCAGATCAAATTCAGAAAAAAAAAAAAAATGTGTGAATCATGATAACATCCTCCCAGGGCCTGCCTTTAATTATTAATCCATATACATAAATGCACACATATGTTCATAGAGAAGATGAAAATGAAGTAAAGTTAGAAGACTTGCAAACAGAATCAGAGGTGACAAATTTTAAAGTGGGAAAAGTTTATGTCAACAAGGTTCCACTGGAAGTTAGAAAACCTATAAACATATTTTGATATAACCTTCCCCCCCCATCAAAAATATCAGGAGCCTCATCTTTTGATGAGTTCTGCCCTGGTTACTTTGGGAGCAGGTTTTGGTGATGATTTTGTGTGTCCCAGCCTCAGCCCCACTGACATGCACACAAAGGACTTGGGCAATTGGCTGCAGGTAATTTTTCTAATCTCTGCCTCTGAAAGCTTTGCAAGCAGATACTGGAGCTGCATCAAAGTGCTTCGGTGCTCTGTGAGGCTGCCTAACTTCAAAGCCTCATTGTGGCTTTTGTAATGAGGCATATCATATCATTCGGAAGGACCGGTTAGACTCTACTGTGCAAATTTTTATGGAGCTACCCCAGTGTCTCTCTTGACACACTGCTTGGCCTCATTGGGCTCTGTTACTAGGAATTGTCTAGGGCCAGTGAGATGGCTCCAGAGTGATTGCTGCCAAGCCTGATAATTTAGTAGATTCCTGAGACCCACATGGTGGAAAGAAAGAACCGATTTCCCCACTAATTGTCCTCTTAACCTCTCTCTCTCTCTCTCTCTCTCTCTCTCTCTCTCTTTCTCTCTCTCTCTCTCTCTCCCTTCCTTCTCTTTCTCCACCCCCCCTCAAGTAAATGTGAAAAATATTTTTTAAAAACTAAGAAAATTATTTAAAGGAATAAGTTAGAGTCAATAGCTCGAGACTAGTCTAATCCAGCTGCCTAGTCTTCCAGGGCTACTGTGCAACATGGTTTTGCTAACCATTCTAGAAATTTCTACTAGCAGAGTAGTTGGGGCACTTACCCTAGGAGTGGAAAGAAGCTAATGAATTTCAGAAGTTGCAGTCTTGGGGGGGAATCACTTTTATAAAAAAATTATATGTAGAGAATTCTAAGTAGACAGAAATCAGGAGATGTAGGAGCAGACAAACATTTTGAGTTAAACCTCCTAATGGTGGAGACTATAATTCTGCGCAATCGTCCCCAGCCACATGTGGCTAGTGAGCAAGTATAGCCCAGTCACCAGTCAGGCTGGCCTGTCTGAAGAAGTGAGTTCTGGATTTCTTTTAATTTGACTTAAATTACCAAAAGTGGCTATTAACTATTGTATAGAATAGAATAATTCTCAAAGTTAACCACCTTTATGTGGTGTGTGTGTGTTTAGAAAATGAAGGGCATAAATTGAATTAAATGAATAAAAAATAGTACTTACATGAATCTTTCTGGAAAAATCCTTTTTAATTTTTACCAAAATCCCTCTACCCAGACTATGAGGCCATGCTTGCAATCAGTCCTGAAGAGAATGATGTCATCATTTATTTTCATTAATCATTAGGGAGAAGGTTGTCATGCCCACATAAAGCCTGGGCACTTCCCTGCATCACACCTACTGACTGATAGCATTTCAAGCAATTTTGTGCTCGGCAGTGGACAAGGGGGAAAGGTAATGAAATTGCTTCCTCATTTACCAGGCCAAGCCAATAACGCGACATTGTGTATGCCTGTCAGTTTTATACATCGAGGGTGCCCAATAACAGGTACCAAACCCGCCCCTTTAATGTGACATAAATCAGAAGTTGTACAGGTGTAGAAGGGTCACCAAGAGGCCACAGGAACTGCAGGCTTGTCCACTTGTCTGATTTTTGAGCCTTCACATTGTTTCTGGGCTGGGAAACACACACACACACACACACACACACACACACACACACACACTCACTCCTTACTCTGTTGGGAGGTCCCACTGCTGTGTGCACAGAAAAGCCAAGTGGAGGTCACTGCCTACAGGTGTTAGGGTCTAGCTAGTGTGAGGGGTATGGGGTCTCCAACTCAAGCGGCAGGGACACCCACACATCCCACCCTGTTCTCCGGACTCATTTTCCTGCAGGGTTCTCATGAGTAAACACTGAACAAATCTTGGGAAGTATAGAGAATCCGACATTAATATGTTTTTCTCCAACCAGGAAGAACTTATTAATGAACCCACAATTCACTTCCATAACGCTGGCTTTTCCCCGCTGGATGCAGACATCCGGGTCGCGCTGCCTCATCAAGGGGACTTGCCTTTTTCATCACCCATTCTTTTGTTTTTCCCCCATGGCCAGCTGCTACAAAGACTCGGTCAATTTAGATGAGCTGGCTGAGGAGTGCTATTCAATATGCCAGCCAGGCACACTTCTCTAAATGCAGCTTTTACTAGGTACAGCTTAAAAAGAAGTCTTCACGGAGCACCGTGTATGGCGGCTGGGAACAAGGGTGGGGATCCCAGTCGCGCACGCACTGGTTTTTCCAAGCACAGTTGGAGGCATCTCTCTCTCTTTCTTTTTGCCAGCCTTCACCCTCATTCTGATCCTCAGCATGTTCTCCGCTGTCGCCGCTTTCTAGCTCCATTGTTCCCTGAAGCCAAGCAGCCAGTGTGCAGCCGGGCCCAGCACACGCTCTCCCAGCCAGGAACTTCCTCTGAAGCTGCAGTGCGTAATTACAACCAGCTGCTCCAGGCTGCTGGCCGCCAGCTCTGCAAACAAGCATCCTGATGCCCTGAGTGCCAGGGACGCAGCAGCCTGCTCTTGGCAACTTCTGGGGCTCCTGAGGAAGTGCCCACACCCTTTTAGGATGAAGGGCAGGCCCTTCCCTAGTGCCTGGGGCTTTCCTCTCATGTAGGGACTTCCCCCACATCAGAGAATCTCAATCTCTGTCTCTCTCTCTCTCTCTCTCTCTCTCTCTCTCTCTCTCTCTCTCTCTCGTTCTTGTGTCTCTCTAGTGGCTGTGTGGATGTGTACACATCTGGGGAGGAGAAATGGAGGCCAGAGCTCAACATTTTCCGTCTTCTACATTATTATTATTATTATTATTATTATTATTATTATTATTATTGAGACTTGACCTGAAGCTCATAGATTTAACTAGACTGGGTGACCAAGGAGCTTCAAGGAGCCATTATCTGTCCCCTCAGCCTTTCTTGAGTGCTGCTGCCACATCTGGCTTTGACTTGAGTGCTGGGGATCCAAACTCAGGTCTCATACTTGTGTATCAGGCACTTTACCAACTGAGCCCCGCCTCCCCGCCCCCCACAGCTGGATTTAGGGTTCAGTGGAAGGCGCCTTCTTAGTCACCTGCAACCTGCTTTGCCCCACTAGCCGGTGCCTGTGCCACTGGAAGCAAGAGGGTGTGTCTTAGAGGTCGCATTGGGGTCCCTGGCTTCAGTATCTCAGCAGAGGCATCCTCTGATGATGTACACACAAATCCGGGTCAGAGCATGCACTTAGCTAGCGCGAGGCTAAGAGGCAATCAGCACTGCTTTGGCTGAAAAGTGAAAAGCCAGATACTTCTAGCTGAACCTCAGCAAAGAGAGCAGCTGTGGAGTGAGACTCTCCCGTGCCCCACCTCTGAGCTGCGGGTTCATTTTGGGGCCTCAGCGATCTTTCAGGCTTGGCTACAAGGATGACTCTGATCCAAAATTAGGCTTTGAATGTGTGACACAAAGCGGCCAGCCCCACCCACCGCCTCTCTCTCTGCCCTATGCCGTTTCTTCCAAGCCTGGCTCCTGGGGGGAAGGGCCAGCCACAGTGCTGTTTCTAGGCAGAGTTTAGCCTTGATGGAAGTGCATGGTACAATTCAGGAAGAAGTGAGAGATTCCTAAACTGGGAAGAAAGCCTAGCCCTCACATTACTCACCCACCACCCCAAAACTGGAGAGGATTTGCAAGAAGACATGGAGAGCAGATATGCCATGTAGGACTTCCTATACTGCTCCTTCCGCTATCTCTTCATTCTTGACACCCCAGTGGTCCTATAGAAGGGGCATACTGGACTTGGAGAAGACACTCTGTCACACTCAGAAGCAACTGGAAGTTTCTTGTTGAAAGGGCATTTCATTTATGCTGTAGGTTTCCAGAGTTGTGCTGCATGGCTGCAATGCCTACACACAGAGGCACGTCTTAGAGAAGATGCCCCCTCGCTTCTGAGCTATGGCAAACTCAGCACCCGCAGCAGCAGCAGCAGCAGCAGCAGCAGCATAGCAGGTTTCTCTTATATTAGGCTTCCCCCAGCAGTCCTTGTTCCCCAACATTGAAAACTCTCAGCAAAATATGAGTTGCTGAGCAGTGCTAGGCAGGAAGCATTTGCTAGGAATAAATCATAAATAGCAATAAGGCTTGGTTGACCAGGTAGGTAAGCAGAGAACAAGAAGCCTTGGTTGAATGCATGAAGTTAGTATCTCATGGGCTGTTGCTTTTCTGTGTTTCTTCATAAACCCAGATCACCTTCACAATCTAATATCCTTCCGAGGGGAAAAATAAGGCCAGTTTCCAAGTCTTAAGCTTGGTTGCACTTCAAAAGCAGTACATGTCTGGAAGAGTATCCAGCCTGGATGTTGCTGGCACAGTGTAGGAGGCTCCAGTATCTAAAGCAGGTTGGAGATCCTAGTGACTCAGTCTTGTGATTTTTTTTTTTTTTTTTAACAAGGCTTTTCCTTTGAGCTCACAATGAGGAACAAACAAGCAAACCATAGGGTCATGTCTGCACTGTCACTGTAAACCTCGACTGAGGGTGTCCAGGGTAACAATGCTGTAGGAGGCCTCTCTGCATCCTAGAGAGGGAATATGGAGACATACCTAGAGCGCTGGTTCTCAATCTTCCTGGTGCATATAGTTCTTTATGTTGGGCTGATTCCTGGGCCTAAAATGATTTTGTTGCTACTTCATAACTGTAATTTTGCTAGTTATAAATCATAATGTTAAATATCTGATATGCAGGACATCTGATGTGCAATCTGGGGTCACAACCCACAGGTTTAGAGCCCTTCCATCAAATCAGTACATGGAGGAAAGGAGGTGCTAAGGACTGAGAGGAAAAGTTAGTCTTTGGAGCTATAAAAGATGAGGTGTTGGGGATCGATTCCAGACTTTGTGATGGGAGACTTGGATGATTTTTCTGTCCCTACCCATAGCTGTTTGCCCCAATTCAGCACTTCCTGAATTCTCATGGTTTCATTTTCCTTATCTATAAAATGAGAGGGCAGGTCACACTGATGAAGGTTTACTGTGTGCTATGAGAGTTAGGGGAAGCATACAAAACTGTCCGAAGTAGAAAGGCAAGACTCTGCTAGCAAGAGCATTGGACTGAGTATCGCTACTAGTTCATTTGCGTTGAAGTGAATTGTTGAGTCCACCCAGCTGAAGCAGGTCTGATGGAATACCAGCTGCATCGAATAAAGGAATGTAACTGTTTTCTCAGGTACAAGGCCATTTTCTATTCTTGTGAAAAGCACATATTTGGAACTGGGAGCGATAGAGTACACAAAGCTCTGTATAGACTGGATGGTGATACACATCAGAAATCAAAGGATCACATAGTGGAAGCTAGAGGATCAGTAGTTCAAGGCCAGATTCAACTACAAAGCAAATTTGAGGTCAGTATGGATAGGATAGATCCTGTCTTACAGGACAAAACCAAAACAAAACAGGACTGGAGATATTGCTCAGTGGTAGAGGTCTTGCCTATCATATGCAAGGTTTTAGATTCCATTTCTGCAAAAAAAAAAAAAAAAAAAAAAAAAAAAAAAAAAAAAAAAAAAAAAAAAAAAAAAAAAAAAAAAAAAAAAAAAAAAAAAAAAAAAAAAAAAAAAAAAAAAAAAAAAAAAAAAAAAAAAAAAAAAAAAAAAAAAAAAAAAAAAAAAAAAAAAAAAAAAAAAAAAAAAAAAAAAAAAAAAAAAAAAAAAAAAAA